>BCKE01000032.1:316624-353903 GCA_001600495.1 Pilasporangium apinafurcum
TATCGCCCGATCTCACAATCAGGTAAAATGGCGGGATATTTCAGAAACAAGAAAGCATTAAGGCGTCATTGTCAAGCTGACGATGAAGTACGGGGGTCTGCGTTTGGAGACTTTACGAAAGCGGTCGATTCATCGTTGGCGTTGTTTTTTGCCAAAAAGGAAAAAAATGAGAAGACCACGTTCCCAGAGCTTCGCTTCAAAAGCAAGTTCGCACGCTCGAACTCGATTGAATTGCGTAGTCATTCGATCAAGATTGTGAAAAGCGGTGTTAGGTTCCACCCAACTTTTTTTGGTTTCAAGAAAGACGAAGGAATCGAGGTGCGCGAGAAGCTTCCCGAACTCAACTATTCAGTTCGGKTGCGGCGCTCTCGTGAAGGTGAATATCATTTATGCATCCCTCGACACAAGGCATTCCCAATATCAACCTCAAATCGATCATGCGCGCTTGATCCAGGAGTACGCAAGTTCATCACGCTATACGACCCCGACGGCAGGGTGTTATGTGTGGGTGATCCGAACAAAGAGCTCGTGCGGCGCTTTCARCTCATTAACACGTATAAGAGAGAGTTGTCGTTAATGGAGAACGCGATTGAGTCAACTACATGCAAGAAGTCCGTCTGTAATTGCAAGAGATTTTGTAAGACACGGACACGGACTGCGAAGAAGCAAGCACGACAAAGAATACGCACGAGCAAACGTCAGCGTTATCGTCTGCGACGCAAGATTCGGTTTCTGTTGAGAAAGGTGTCACGGATGGTCAACGATATGCACCAGAAGCTCTCGCGGTGGCTGAGCGACAATTATCATGAGGTACTGTTACCAAGGTTTCAGACAAAAAAATGGCTGCAAGATATGTACTTGAGGAAGTTGAAGATGCAACACCAAGAAACTTATGGGAGCCAGAGGAGATGCTGACAGTACGTGGACGCAAGCGCAAGATTTCAAGTCCGACGACGCGGATGATGTTGGCTCAGGCACATTATCACTTCAGAATGCTCCTAACACAGAAGATGGAGCGCACAGGCGGACACTTGGAAGAAGTCTGTGAGAGATACACGGCCATCTCGTGCTCACGCTGTGGGAAGATCAACAAGAGACTCGGTGAAAGCGAGACATTCAAATGCAAGAAGTGTACGTTTGATCACGATCGTGATGTAAGTGCCGCAAAGAACATCTTCCACAAGAATATCGGCGGATCTATCTTGCGCGAACACTTCGYCTGATAAAGCAAAAAAATATCGAAGTCGCCTTCTTCGAGGAGTCCTGCCAGCTTTACTGGTGTTATAGGCCCAAGAGGGAGTAAGTGTCCGGTACTTTGGTATCTTTGCCATCTATGAGGATCTCCTTAGGCGTTACTTCCACACCACTGCAATCCATTGGCTATAAAACCTCATTTTCGGTAATGATTGGTTGAAAATAGAAAAAAAAAATATGTGTGGGTACGGACAGCTTGAATCGACATTGATATTGGATGTGGATATCAGCTCAAAGATACGATACACTTTGTATTCAAAGGCTAGACATGAATACGAACTCGAAATCTACGCCAGGCGCATCTATCACTATTTCCTTGTTGCTGCGACATTATGCAGCAACTTATTTGCATCCCTCACAATCGAATTTGGAACCGCCCCGCCTTTGTAAGCGTTCGCACGCCCTTGTAAGGCTTGTACTTTTCGTTCGTGATTAGCAACGTCTCCACATTCAACCCCGAGACGGTCGCCATGGGGACTTTGAACCCAAGCAACACAATGGGCTTCTCGTCCGGGATCGACGCGTTTTGATGAAGGATGATGTTGCCCCGCAGTGTTGGATTCGTGCCTTTCTTGCCCATCTTGCCAACATTCCAGCGAACAGTCTTGGTTGATTCATCAAAGAGACAGCTGCCATATTCTGTGTTCACATCCACCGTCCGAATACTCTTCGGAAAGGTCACGTCCACAGTCACGTCTTCCACTTGGAGGTTCTTCTTCGAGTTGGATGCGAGCGTTGGCATCCCTCTTGTCCCGATCTGCAAGTCCAATGTGCCTGTACCTTTGTCATTGTACGAGATTTGTGGGTGGCAGTATACTGGTGGTACGAGCTGTTGTACCTGCACGCGGTACTGCATCAACTCGAATTGACCATCCGGTGGTACAAAGGAAATGACGCGTTCGCGCTCATATCGTGAATAGCGAACACAGGGATGGAACGAACAATCATCGATCACCGAGGGGTCCGTAAACACCATAGTCAAATCAGGGACACCCGACAAGCGACTGTTGCTGTGAATCACGCCATTCACTTCGCACGAGATCATTTGGCCATTATAGTCCACAATGGCGTCGATTTCCTCGACAATATCAAAGTAAATCTCGTTCTGCGTGTACTTGACTCCACTCTTGCGCCACGGGATGTTAGAGATCGCACCTTCGGGCAGAGTATTACTGACACGAGACTTCCCCTGCATATGACGAAGCGCATCTCAGTAATAGTTGGAGCATACACCGTTTGTAGCTTAAAGCAACGCCTACTTACTGACACCATAGCGGCAATGCGGTTGGCCGTAGACGGTGGAGCCACCATTGCTTTCAATGCGTTTGGTTCTGTTGTCAATGGATAACCATTGTCGAGCATTTCTTCCAACAGCTACAGACAAATACGAAATCAGCCAAACTAATAATGAGACAAAGATTATTTCATACACGATAGGCACCCACTTGTCACGTACCTGGTATACAGTCGAGAAATTGTCCTTGATAGAGTTCTCGTCAAAGTTACCGAAATAATCACGAAAGACAGCAACCACGCGATGTAGAAACTCAATCACAAAAAGTGGGGAGATCTGCCAATAAGTACACAACACCGTTCACTTGGTCAAACATTCAAACACGGGTTTTCCTTAATCTCATCAACGTGTCTTGCACGAAGAACATGCTAACAAACACACCTCATTCGTTACGACCGCCAACACAAACAGATCATCCCGAAATACACTAACGAGGTAGTACTTGTTGGTCACTATAATCGGTGGTACATCCTCTCGTTCGCGGTATTTGTTCACTTCTTCCATGAAGAAGTCGCACACATTCCGGCTAGTCAGTCCTCGCCAATGCTTCTCGATGATGACCTCACTGCAGGTATCCGCCGATGCATATAGTGAAGCCCAATCAGCTGTATGAACATGCGAAACCCTATGATTTGTATGTGGGTCAGCTCGCTTACCCAGTGGTGGTGATAATAAACATCGACTGGATCATCCCTCCTGTTGTCCAAACTCCAATGCGCTGTCCTGATCCGAGGGGTTCTCAATTCCACGATCTTTCTATGTTTTCTTTGCCTGTCAAATGGAAAAGTAAATTTTTAAAAAAAATTGGACCAAAATTGAAATTTTTTGACTGAAGAAGAGACGATACCTTTAATATCTCAATAAAAGACTATGCTGAAATAATCATCCAAATAGAGGACCTAGATCAAACAGATCAAATCGAAAAGATACAAAAACGGACGAACGTAACACATTCGAAAAACACGCAAAATCGAAACGAATGAAATTGTACAGATTGACACGAAGGTGAAAAATGTCGCTCTATCTCATACGCTTTTACTAACGACCCTATTGACGAATTATTCCCTTCGTTTTCATCTCGAGTTCCTACAATTATTCGTATTCGCTTGCACCACGGCCCACAACTGTTTTGAGCACTTCCTTGTCGACCTTATACACATTTCCGCCATTGTAGCCAGCATAGACTTTGGCAGTAATTTCAACCTTGGCATCCTTTGGTACAAGTTCCTCGGGGATAGGAATACGTTCCACAATCTCAATACCCTAATGACATCATGACAAATGATCAGTGAAGGATATAACAAGGCTTGTACAATGCAGTCTATTCGTACCGATTTGATGATAGCATCATATTTCATGTCGCTCATAGACACAAAGCGATCAATCTTGGTAATACCGAGCCAATGCAGCGCATCCGGCATCAGAGCCTGGAAACGGACATCTTGAATACCGGCGACAGCTTGAGTGCAGTTGAAGTATTCTTCGGCACTATCGCCACCTTCTTGACGTTTGCGAAGGTTGTACACTAAATACTTCGTGACTTCGCCAAGCGCACGACCTTCCTTACGGAAGTAAACGATCACACCGGCGCTGATAGCAGTCAAGCAAACGTTAGCAATCAACATAAAGTAAATCGAACGAGTAACTTCACTTACCCTCCTTCCTGTGCTGTTTGGACGCACACTTCAATGGCATGAGCAAGATACGGTCGGCATGTGCAGATATCCGATCCAAAGACATCCGAGCCGTTGCATTCGTCGTGAACGCGAACAGCAAGCGTCTTTGTCGGATCCGAAATTGCCTCAACTGAGCCGAAAATGTAGATCGAAATCCCTCCAATTGGTGGTAAAAATACCTTCAAGTCAGTTCTAGTGACTAACTCAGGGTACATTCCGTTCGTTTCTTGGAAAATTTGCTGACGAAGATTGTCTTCCGTGGTGTTGAAGCGCTCAGCAACCCCAGGGAGATACCAGACAGGATCAATAGCAGCTTTCGTAATGACAAGCTGTGATGATCCCTTCAGAATCTTTCCATCGGGCTTCAAGCGCCCAAGACGGACTGCCTCATTAATCTCAGGCAAATCCATATGCGCCTTAGTAACTGTAAATAATATCAACCCAAAAGTGTCAGTATAGCATTCTTTGAACGTACAAGTCATTACATAGCTCGCGCAGCCTACCAGCAATAGTTGGTCGAATATCGTAACCCTTCTCGAAGTGTTCTGGGAAAGCTTCCAGTACGCAATGTCCAAAAGGATCAATGGTCACAATCTATCAGATGCATTCACAATAGTTAGGCAAAAATTGTTACAGAGATAGTAAACAATAATTTCGCACCTTCTTCGGATCAGACCACGATGGATGTGGTCCAATCTTGGCGGCTGGAGTCGTCATTGCTAGATTTGGAAGGGAAGCTCTGTCCAAATTTCCTGCTGCAATCTATAGAAAATAAGTGTCAGAACGATCGATGCATCTTCTATTGCAGCATGAGAAATACAACATCCACATACTGCAAGACCGCGATAGATGCAGTATGAGCCACCATGAGCGCCAATAGCGTTTCTGTACTTATGATGGCGGTTGGTGCCAATGACCGGCCCACGCACTTCAGGCTCAGCATGTCCCCACTGTAGATACAAAAAATATATGTCAGAATCTCTCTTATTTGTTTTGTCTCCAATCGCATCATGTTCTTCTTCTTGTACTTACCCGAATACGAACAGGTTCCACTCCAAATTGCTCGGCATGCGAGGTCAACGAGACATAAAACGTGTTAGGATCAAATTCATCCTTCTTCTCAATTTGTTTCACCACTTCGGCTGCATTTCCGTGTGTTAGTAAAATGTAACTGCTCTTTCAGCATAGGATCTTATACGGACGTAAGCCCTACCATCGACGGATTTCTTGCGCTTGCCGAGTGTATCGATCTTCTTCAGCGCGTTCATGATAGCTTAGCTGGGTAGGGGAGGGCTCAGAGGGAGACGAGGGGAGTTACGACACGTTCTTCTTCCGATGAAGCACGTTCAATAATGCGAACGCCCCAGGATCTAGTGCGGAAAAGAATTCGCATTCAGCAGAGGTAACAGCAACAGCGAAAAAGAAGGAGGAGCCTTGAAGTTCACCCCTCCTGGAAACGACACTTCCCTCCTCTACGACGCAAGAAGGTAACCCACTTTTTTACAACATGTTTTTACCCTTTTTATCAGGTGTAAAAAGCCCAATTCCGAATGTTCATTGGTCAAAATACAGGTTGACGTCCCATGTTGTTGCGTCGAAACGTGGTGGTGATGACGTCCCTGGACAAATGAACTTGGCTAAGCTGTCTGCCGGTGAATGTGAATGAATGTGCTGCCCTTGCAGGAAAAGGTATGCATGCAGGCGTTGACTCCATTATCATGCAGCAAGAATCTTTATTGCATGAGAACCCTCCCAACTACCATCTTTAATAGCAAAAATGAACTCTGATAACGGACAGATGGATACGTACTGCCAGGAAACGATGACACAGCTGGGCGAGAGGCACTAAGCGACATCGTCTCATGCGTTTGGAGGTGCGAAAGGCAGCGAGATACATTCTCATCAAAATGAATTTTCGTCACAGAAAGAAGAGGAAGAAGGGAGAATGCAATCTCGTTTCCAAATCTTTCCTATTTTTAGCCTATCAGAGTCAGACAAAATTTGTAGCACAATAGACGTCCTTGAAGTTTTGTTGTGTCAAATTAAGGTAGGTTGTAAACCTATAAAATACCGGTATAAAAATGTAACCGGTAACCCATTGTACCGGTATTAACCGTATTTAACTGAATCACTTTGGTTTTTGAATGTTCAAAAGCCCCCTTTTCAGTTCAAAAAAACGAAAATTTAGGGAAAAAAAGCCCACAATAAAAGATCCGCAAGGCCCATACACAGCCAACAAAAAAGCACACGCGCAGTTTAGTTCCCAGTTTCTTCTTCTACGCGCTCTGTGTCTCTGTGTGTGGATATCTGTGCACATCACTCTGTTCATATTGCAATCTGCCCTCGCATCTCTCCAGACCAAAGATGCCGTCGCTGATCCACAACAACGAAAATGAAGTACCGGTCGATCTGCACAACCCCCGACCAACAAAAGTGAGCCGCAAGGTGAGATGAAAATGCTCTTCTTTTGGGACTTCAGCAGGGGGTTTTATTTGCTTACGCTTTCTATTGTTTGTGGGTGATGGATGATTGTGTCACAGACTTACAGACCGCTTGACGATAATGCGGGCAAGGCAGAAAAGCGTCCACGCGGACTGAAGCAACAGACGATGAGCAGCAGCACTAGCACTACGACTGGCCGCCGTGCAGTGCTGGGCGATGTCACCAACCGAATGGGCGTACGTTCTGATGTCGTTTATTCTATGCCAAATTCGTAAGAGATGGCTCATGTTTTGTATTAACATGATCACGTGTCTCCCTTGACACTACAGATTAAGAAATCCACAACGACTACGTCGAAAGGCTTGGGCGCGTTGCCAAAGAAGAGGACCATCCACCCGCGCCAACGCATGCATCTTCCAGTGGCTATGACTCCATTGGCACAGAGTCTTGGCACAGTTGGCTTTGAAGAAAAAGTTTCTCCGTCGGCGCCGCTCGTACCAACAGCTGAATTGAGCGAGATCGTAGAGGAGGAAGAAGATCATGATATCGACTCGGCCGACAGCCATGACCCAACACAATGCTGGCAATATGCTGAAGACATTACCAAATACCAACTGGAGACAGAAAAGAAGCGCAAACCGTCGGCGTCGTACATGTCCCGTCAATCAGATATCAACTCCAAGATGCGGGCTATTTTGATTGACTGGCTGGTGGATGTACACTGCAAGTATGACCTCGTGCACCAGACACTTCACATCGCCATTCACTTGATCGATCGCTACCTGGAACAAAATCTTTCGGTGCCTCGTCAACGGCTGCAATTGGTGGGCGTAACAGCACTCTTTATCGCCTCCAAATACGAAGAAATTTATCCACCAGAAACAGAAGACTTTGTCCGCATCACAGACAATGCCTACACCCGTGACCAAGTGTTTCGCATGGAAGAGGAACTGCTGGCTACTGTGGGATACCGTGTGACATTCCCTACTGGTTATGAATTCATGAAGCGGTTCCTTAAGGCTGCGCGTACGTGTGATGACCGCGTGGAACACTTTGCACATTACGTCATTGATCGCAGCTTACAAGAGTACAAGATGATCAAATACCTTCCGTCAACTATTGCAGCGTCAGCTGTGCATATCGCTAGGACGCAAATGCGAGATCTTCCAGCTTGGGTAAGTTGGGAGAATTGCGTATGTTTTTGTCTTCTTCTCATTATTTATGCTGTCTGTCATTCTTGTAGTCGTCAACACTAGAACACCATTCTTCATACACAGAGACAAGTCTAAGTGACTGTATTGAAGACTTGAAGGAAATGCTTTGGAATGCTCAGAACGGTGTGGGCAAGACCAGCAAATTGACAGCTGTGCGACGGAAATTCAACAAGGAACGCTTTATGGGCGTGTCATCGCACCCACTGGTATTCGATGATGCCAACTAAACACGCCTCGACCTGTCAGTTAGCCCCCAATAGTGATTGATTACCAGCCAACCCTGTGATTGTAAAGTGACAATGGAGTTTTTCTCGTTAAACCCGGCACTGGACGAAAAATCGCTGAAGACGCGTGTAATTTTCTTCAGCGCTTATGTGATGTATAGTTTTCATTATTCTCATTTATACTTTATCTTCTGCATAGAAAATTAGTGCCTACGTGAGTAAATCACGATGGTAAGTGGAAAGATAAAGATAAATGAAGCCCAAGAGCAAGCAAAATGTTTGAAAAATGAACAAAACATTGGGATTTGTGTGTGTGTGGTGGGGAGGAATGAACTCTATCGATAGGCATACAGGAAGCGTGAGGTTGTATTTAATCCACACCAGGGTCTTCCTCATCCTCGTCTTCTTCGTCACTACTGACATCGAGATTCATGATTTCATTGGCGAGCGACGTTGCGATATCATCGGGCACTTCTTCGTCTTGCACCTCAGCTGGCGGTTGAGTTGTACTCGGAAGTGGTTTGTTTAGCACTGAATCCTTTGGAACGGGCAATTCTTTCTTTTCGGTTTTGATATTCTCACCATCGTTTTTCGGTTCTGCTTTGGAAGGTACTGGTGCTGCTGCCATTGGAGTCGGTGCGTCCACCAGTTTACCGTCTTCGGAGACTTTGGTTTCTTTATCGTCTGCAAATGCCTGTGCACGAATACTGTTCCAGTCCGGTTCTTCGCCTTCTTCGTCGCGAATCAAAAAATCCACGAGCTTGTAAATCTGGTCGCCAATCTCCTCTTCGGGTTCCACCAAATGCGCGTTTCGTACAATTGGGTATACTTTCTTTCGACGGAGATCGTTGCGGCCATTACGGGTCGTACAGAGCAACAGCAGGCAATCGACAGCTGCGAGTCGTACTTGTTTATCCTGTTCACGTTTCTTTTTCTCCCCAAGGCGATAGATGCTCGGATGCATGCCAATTTTGTCGTCTTCATCCAAAATCTCAGGACCGGCAAGCAAATACATCATTTTGGAAGGAACATCAAGTTGGTCATAGAGGAAAAAATGGTTGTCCGTGTCGAAGCTCAAGTTACGAATAGCTGCCGAAATTCCACGGCGGCGAATTACATTTGGCGAACGCAGCTGCGGCAAAAGTGTTGCCACGAGTGTTGTATCGCCGCGATGCTTGAGCAAGAACGCGCGTCCTTCTTCCAACTGACTAATGTTGGCGAGGATGCTGGCCACATATTGATACTCGTCGTCCCACTTGGCATCGCCTGTGTCTGGATCTACGCCATCTGGTTCTGGTTCGCTCTCCAAGAATAAATTCGTCAGTGTGCGGATTTTTCTCTCACGTAACGCTAGCATGGCATCAGTCATCTTGGCATCGTAACCAAGCAGTGCCTTCGCTCCTTCAGGTGTGGTTGTCACATTGGCGAGAAGCATCATAGAATAGTCTTTAAGTCGCCAGTCGCTGTCTTCAATCTGTGTCATGACGCGATTTAATAGATCAAATTTAAGTGTGCGTTCACAAGCAGCTGGATTTGCAGCTGTAAGATTGATCAGCGCCTTGATGGCGTCTTCGGCGATCGGCCGCATGTCGCTCACAACACGACAGAGTGCCTTGATGACATCGCACTTCTTAAGCTGCAGCAACTGGTACATTCCTTGATCTGAAGCTGTCATGTTGATCAGCAAACTGGACGCGGACTTGCGCAGTTCCGGCCGTGGATGCGATAGGAATGAGACCAGCTCTTCCATCGATTTCAATTGCTCATCCATCGCCTCCATTGCCATCGTGTGTCTTTTTCAATCCAAAATTGCTTCTCGAAATTATTATTTGACAACCATTGGAGCTGGTCAGAAGACTGTTCTTCCGCACTTTGATTGGCTAAAATTCAGCAATTAGATGTACTTCCGATCCAGAATAATGATGGTCATCCTGAGTGAACTGTGAAGATGGCAACATCCTTCATCTTCCAGCGCGTGCAGGAAGCTGTACGCCGCTGTAGTGGGAGTTATGTGAGCGCACTTGTTGAAGCGCGTATGATTCCTAATATGGGCGTGGGCGTCGTCGCAAAAGATGCGATCCCGAAAGATACACTGGTGTTCCAAGCAGGGACAGATGCCTGGTATCCGTTTTCTGCAGAGTGTGCACTCAACGAAGCACAAAAGAAAGCGCCAGGTTTCCTACAGCAAGTGCAGCAACTCGTTGCGTCGAACCCGTCCTTTCAGACCCGTTCTTCGTTTGTGCCCAATGCACTCATACTTGGTGTACATTTGCTGGTGAATTTCCAACATTCACCAATGCCACAAATCTCCGTCAACGATGTGAAGACTGCTACACTGGGAGATCTGTACATCAATGCGCTCCCTAATTTTGTGGACTTACCTTTTTATTGGGACGACAAGCAGCTTCAAGAACTAGAAGCTTGCCAAGAAGCGCGTCGAGCCATTCAGCAAGGGTAAGTCCTGGTACTTGAACGTACTTTGGCTGGGTCATTACTGACTGCCCGTGCGCTACTCCCTTGGTCATGTAGCAATCGCTTCTATACTCAAGTTTTTCGACATTTATTTGGTAATGGTAATGCGTTAGTGACCTCCGAATCGTTCTTCTGGGCGATTTCAATTCTGATGTCACGGGCTACCTCTGGGCAGAATCAGCCGTTCACCCTTATCCCATTCTTCGATTGGTTCAACCACGCCGATAACGGGTAAGGGAGATTGTGATCACATGTTGAATAGATTTAGTTTGTTTGACAGCATTATCGCATGACTCAAAATGTTTCTCCACGGCAGGGATGAATGTGTTCATGGTTTTGACTCGCAATCAGGGTTTACTGTGTACACAACCCGAGCGTACAGCCCAGGCGAGCAGCTATTTATCAATTATGGTCATCATTCCAACCTCCGCTTACTTCGAAATTACGGATTTACCTCCATGCAGAATCCCTACGATGTTGTTGAACTCGCATTGCCAGCGCCATTGCAACAACTGCGTTCGGATGATCCAGAATATAAAGCAAAGAATGCTTTACTTTGTTCGCTTCAATTAGGACAGACAGCTGCATCGAATCCTGATATATCACCTGTGAAAAAAACAATCGCGTTGAACTCGGACGGACATATTGACGAAAATTCCCACCAATGGCTGCAAGTTCAGCTGGCGTCATCAGAAGAACTACAAGCTCTCTTTCAGCAGGCTTCATCACCAGAAGAAATGCCATCTACTAGCTCCAGCAATCATGTTTCATTGCAACTTCCATCGTCTCTTGTAGAGAAAGTGCATGCGAGGATACTCAGCATCGCTAATGAACGACTGAAACAGCACAAATCTACGATAGAGGTACTGATATACCATGTTCTTCGTTCTTGTTCTGCTAGTATACTCATTGTGTGTTGTCGTATAGTCTGATGAACGCTTTCTTAGCGAGCATGATCGCCAAATGGCGAGGTGGCTCAAATCATGCCTACATATTCGAATAGGAGAAAAAGCGATACTTACCAATGCGGTTGCTACGTACAGTCCACAGGCACGCTCAACCCAGTAAATATTCAAATGGATAAAACGCATGTGATAGCACATACTTCTGACACAGCACACAGATATTCTAGATATTATTACTTCGTTTCCTTTACACGGTTCTTCCATGTACTCGGAAACGATAAAGACATGTAAACTCCGGGTGCCCGTGATTGGAGTTGATCTCCAGTGTAATACCATCAATGGGGGTACGCTGACTCTGTAGATCGCACAGGCATGTGATGTTATTGCACACATAAAACCAGCCACATTATTAACGAAACAAGCAAGTCACTCACAATCGGAGAAGTTAATTTAAACGTCTGTGTTGGTTGTCCGTTGCGACCATAGGAGAAATTGCCAAACGGAATAGAGTCTACTGTTTCACGCACTCGATCTCCTGACAAGCCCTGCACACCAAAGATGTTCGATGTTAGCGAGTACTCAATATTACACAAGAAATAACTCAACGTACCAAAATGCGGAATTCATAGGGTGCAGACCCAAAATCGGATGCAACTTGCTCTGGAATATGGTCAATGGTTATTGCATCGACAATGATCCGCTTTGCAAACTTTACAGATAGTCGACCGGATGAGCCAGGAATACCCCAGCAGCTCCCAATTTCCATTGTTTCCTATGAAGCAATAGCCGATTAGTACTGAACTGCGTGGGCTGATCAATTCAAATCGATTAAACGTACAGAAAGAGCAGTTTCTGGACGTCCATTATGTCGAGAAAGCCATCGCGGGATTTCACACGACGACGTGAGCAAACCAAGAATCTGAAGTGGTGCGTTACGATAAGATTGCGATGTGAAAGTATCATGGCTGCCAGAAAAGCCCAACCCGATGAGCTGAGTGAAATATTGAAACGGGGAATAGTCGTTTGGGAATAGCAAATCTCTGGGAATGGAAACACGTGAGCAGTCACGAATATCAATAACTATATATCCCTTCTCGATAGCAGCACATACCGTTCTGAGCGAACAACCACAGCTCCGTTTGCAAGGGCTGCGTAATCAACGCGTCCCATTCTTCGTGTATCTGCGACGACCAACGCGTCCTCAATCAAGTTGACCAGAGCCGGATTAGCAGCATTCATATTGTGCAGAGATTCCACACTATCGAACAGTAATTGTTTCTCAGTGAGTAGAGCTTTCGACATTCGATTTTCGACCTCGTGAACTTCTCGTTGCAATTCAGTTTGTAGTTCTTGTTGGAAAGATAGTTTCCACTCATTGAATTCTTTTCGAATCTCTCGTTCATGAACGTATTCACCAGCTTGCCCTGAAGATACGGCTTCGATAGCGAGATTTCGAATTGCCTAGAAGAAGAACACAAATCGTTAAAGGTGTCACTAATCGAAAGCAGTGTATGGCATAACTAGTGAACCTACATCTATTTCTTCTTGGTGATCTTTGATCGTGCTTGAGAGAGTAGCTTGATGATTTGTTATCGTTCTCAATGTTGCTTCCGTTTGGGACGTCTTCTCAAGCACTTTTTCCCACTGCACAGTACAAAAAACAATTACATGTGTATCATTAGAATTGAGAAAGAAGTAGCCAAGTCACTTCAAGCAGACTCGTACCAACTCTTCGGTGTGCTTGGACACAATTCGCTCAATGTGAACAGAGATGGCACTGTCGCTATTTGCTAAGCTGAATTTTTTCTGTTGTTCTTCATGCACATGACGAAGTGATTCATGGAGCAATCGTAGTGCCTCCATCTCACGCTCTTGGGACTCCATTGTTTTTCGCAAAAAAGATATCTCCTCATTCATCGTGGATAGCTTGACGTCCACAATTTCCTGCACAATTGAACGCATGGTTCCTTTCTCAAACGAACCAACACTTGATTGGGTTCCCATGGCTGTTGTGGTTAATATATCCACATAACGAATAGCTGTTGTCAAATATTGAGGCACTAGAATCGCGATCAAAAAACATCCCAGCGGAGCCAAGAGCCACAGCACATTCATGGCCATGAACGAATTCCGCAGGACAAATTGCTACAATAGCATAACACCATAACGCACCACCATACGACATTAGACATGCGGATCACTATCATTACAACAAAAGCATTGTTCCAAAATTTCGTACCCAGAATTTCCGAGCATATTGACCGATATTAAAGACGTGAAACCATGCACCAAGGCGTCGAAAAAATGCTACACATCACAAAGCATGCGATCAGTCCATAACATTGCTTCAATGCCAGTAATAATCATATCCAGGAACACAATACTCATAGTCGCTGCCCGTCGTTTAAAGAATCCAGCTGCGCCAGCTTTCTTCTTCTTCGAGCGTCGTTGCAACATGTAGTTCTCCTCCTCTTCTTCCTCGTCGTCGTCGTCATCTTCGTCATTAACATGGCGCACACGTCGACTGATCACCCCAAACCGTTCCGTTCGACTAGTAGTATCTTCACCATCATTATCCTCTTCTTCCTCTATATACTCTTCTTCCTCTTCGTCTTCATCTTCAGTCTCATCCGTGTACAATGTGCGTTGCACCGGTTCTGGAGTGCGGATACCGTAGCTAGTTGTGACGCTGCTCGTACTAACCGAATCGTTCACGCTCCCCGCATCTCTGGAAGTTGATGACGCCGACATCATCAATGTCGATGTGGTTGTTGTCTCTGTGTGCTGTGTGGAGTGTCGAGCGCCGCGACGGTCGGCCTTCACAGAGCTCGAGCGGAGGTTGTACGCGCGATCGAGGTCCATTGCCTTATCGGCAAGTACTGTCACCATATCCCTGTCCTAAAACCTCAACATTGGGGTTAAATTTGCCAACCTGGAAGACCTCATCTTCATTTTGTAGGTTGATTTTAACAAGCAATCCGCGAGCCAACGGTGCCAGTTTTCAGTTGTTTTCCTAAACTCAAAAAATCCGCAACTGCCTTTTAGCACATAATATTTTGGCATAGGATAGTTTTTTATTTGTAATGATGAACAAAGCAAACAGCGTTCAAATCGAACTAGTGGTTGTCGAGTAATTAGCAGTCAAAGATGAGTATTCGCTTCCATTTTGGCATTGTTTTAGCTTGATGGTCATCGTTTTTATTTCTTTTGATTCATAATTCGTTTCATATATGTCATTTACCCTAACCATATTGAATAAAATGAGCTCTAATATTGTCAAGAGTGTTTGTCGTCCAAGTAATTTGGCGGCAATCTTCGAGTTATTGGTGCAATACTGTTGGTGTCTTAAGCCACTCTTCAGCACTTGAGTTCCATACTATGTGCTACAGAGTATATCATTGGACAAAAATGGTATTGTGGTATTTTTTATGTTCTGAACGACCTTGAGAATCGCAAAATCGATGACCATCTGACAGAAAATGCAAATTTTGTCGTACCAGTTCTCCTCTCTGGATGCTACGACTTGGATAATAATCACGGGAAACAAGTTTTCTTGGACGGATCTGTTTCGAACTGCCACACATTTTCGTAGAGCACGAATAGCGGATTTTTTGGATTTTGGCCAACCTAAGAATTAGGCTGTTTTTGGCTCCCTTGACTTGCGGATTGCTTGTTAAAATCATCGAATTCAAATAGCGTGCATGCCTCTGTGATTAAAGAGCTTTACAAGCGCATTCGAAGGGCATCATGAAGAGCGTCCGCCCTACACATGCGATTTGGACACTTATGCTCTCAATATGATGCTTCGTTTTCGCTTCTCACCGAGAATCCTTGTGTACTCTTTAGTTCTCCCGCTTATAAATGAACTAATTTTATTGGTTATAAATATGTATGATGCACCAATAACAGCAAAAAGTAATATGATTGGTTGAATTTGTGCTTTGCGGTTCTAGTGACCAATTTCAAACAAGAGCAGTAGGTGCGGCCGTCCATTTGGTTCTTGCTGATCATCCAGACCAAAAAAATGGAAAGTGCAGTGAAGGACGTTCGTCGTCGAGGGGGCTTTGGTGCACCTCGCAAGGATGACGACGAAGGTGTGGATGGACTAGGTCCCGACGGGAGCGTAGACTCGTTCGTGGCCCAGCATGGCGATGTAGGTGACGCGAGCGTCGTGGCTGGAGGTGATGCACTCCATGGCCATCACACTGGTCACTCTTTCACGTCGTTGCTGACGAAGCGTGAAAGCGATTCCGACATTCATGACGAAGAAGAAAATGAAGAAGAGGATGAGAATGAAGAAGATGCTGCTCGGATGCTACCTATGGGCGAAGATGACGGCTCATTCGTGCAATGCGCTGCCATCAACCCGTGCTTTGCCTCGTGGGAAGATTTTCATCGCGCCATGGACGAGTACTGCATTGCAACGCACCAACCGATGCGGTTGCGCACGTCGGACTCGGCAAAGGCAATTAATTCGCGCGCGGCAAAGCGAAACAGTTTAAAAGAGCCGATTGATGAAAGCGTCGGGTTTGTCAAGAAGCTTTATTTGTGCACCCATGGTGTGAAAACGAAGCCAAGAGGTAAAGGCAAGCGGCCGCGCCAGCACTACCGATATATGGGCTGCCCTGCGATGATTCGAGCATGTATCTCGGAGCGAAAGCCAGGTGAAGACCCTGGGAACAACAAATACGTCGTGCGTGTTGTTGCACAGGTGAGATCATATATGCATGTGGAAAATTACTATTTCATGTGGTGTTGCTTTTTACTGATACGCCCACTATTGTAGATCAACAAGCACAACCATCGACTCAGCGAGCATTTGTTCAAATCGTACTCAGAGAGTCGCGTAGTCATTGACGACGAGCTTGTCGTTCCGCCTGCTCAGGGACGTCTGAAAGATGAGGCCACTACCGAGCCGTCAGTCACTGTGAACGTGGATCAGATCCAACCGACTGTTAATTCTACGTTGGAGGACCACGCATTGAAGACTGCTCGTAAGTATCATTATGCGTTTATATAATTGTTACTTGCAGATATTTATAATATTTCACGATACTTTATTGTTCTGCTCTTTGGTAGCCATTTTCCAGAATCAGGCTCTTGATCTCATGGGGGGATCTCGAATGAAACTACGGTAACATTTGACAGCCTGCTTTCAGCCAAGGATATTTTTCAACCATCTTCACATCAAATGTTGCTTGGTTTATTGTGTTTGCGTCTGTAGAGTTGGGTGGATTGGTATTGGTATCATGGGGAAGAGCATGTGTGGGCACATTCTGGTAAGGAACAGATAATGTCGCCTGCTATCTTTGAAGGTTTTCCAAGTGCATTTAACCCTTGGTGTGCATAGAATCATGGGTATGAAGTTACAGTATATAACCGCACTGCAAGCAAATGTAATGCTCTGCGTGAAAAAGGCGCCCGAGTGGTCAGTTCACCAGCGGAGGTTGCGCAACATTCAGGTTAGTGTGGAAGCTTTAGATGTTCTTTGTTATATAGCACGATGTTGGTAATTAAGAAGTGTGTGTTTGTGGGCTGGATGACAGACATTGTGTTCATGATCGTCGGCTATCCGAGCGATGTTCAATCCGTGATTATGGACCCACAGACAGGTCTGTTATCGCGCATGAAAGCTGGCGGAATCATTGTCGACATGACCACAAGTGAGCCATCGTTGGCAAAGGAGATCTACGAAGCTGCAAAGCAGAAGGGGGTGTCAACGCTTGATGCACCTGTGTCTGGCGGTGACGTTGGAGCGAGAGAGGCGACATTGTCCATTATGGTCGGTGGTGATGTGGATGCAGTGTATTCGACAATGCCGTTCTTCAATCTAATGGGCAAGAACATTCGTCATATGGGCGGGCCTGGCGCAGGACAACACACCAAGATGGTAAACCAAATTTTGATTGCCACCAATATGATTGGTGTGGTGGAGGGTCTTCTGTATGCGAAACGCAGCGGTCTAGACATGCATGAAGCGATTCGAGCAGTTAGCGCGGGAGCAGCAGGATCATGGTCAATTAGCAACATGGGACCCCGTATTGCCCAGCGAAATTTTGACCCAGGCTTCTTCGTGGAACATTTCTTGAAAGACATGGGAATTGCACTGAAAGAAGCAGAACGGTGAGTGCTGTACACATTCTATAATATAGTCAAGACTAACCTTGGACTTTCTCACATGTGCACGTTGCCTCTTCTTGTCGCTGGGCAGGATGAATCTGTCGCTTCCAGGTTTAGCGCTCGCGCATCAACTCTACGTCGCTGTGAAGGTAATCGTTTTTAAAATACTATAGCAAGAATGCGCACTTTCATTGCCTAACGTCCTTCACAATTTTGGATATAATGTGTACAGGCTCAAGGGCATGGCAGGCTAGGTACACAAGCACTCATGCTAGCACTGGAGCAACTCAACGGTTTGACGGATGGTATGTAAGCTCTGATTGCGATGTGTTGTTTTTCGAGTTCGTATGACACAAATTTCATCTCGGCTGCTCTTTTTGTCAATCTAGCTGGAGACAGATCCAAGAACGTAGAAGTGGTATAGCCATCTCCTCGTCCATTTCTCCGCGCTCAAGTAGATGAACAACTCCCCACAGTTTTTGTTCCAGCTTTTGTGTCACTATGTTGCATTTAGCCTATGAAAATACATTCCACAGTTTCTTACGTTGCATAAAGTCTCTTTTCGCAACTTTTTCAATTTGGCGCAACATTTTTGAAAGAAAAGAAGCAAAAAAGAAGATAACAAAGAACGAGAAGGAAAAAAGCCAAATCTGATGGATCTACCCGACGAAGAGCTCAAGGTACCGCTAGTTGACACCCAGCCGGCTGCAACGCCGCCTCTACCAGCACCGGCACGCTCACCACAGCACCCCAATCCATCACCTACTCGTGCTGGTGCAGGTAACAACTATGTCAAAATGACGCGCAATGTTCCATCCGATGGTGGCGAAGAAGAACAAAAAGAGGAGAAACACCCACAGCGCTTCATGTATACAGCTCCTAATGTTCATCCGTATGCAGCTGCACAGTACCAGCCACATGGGTACGGTGGTGGTGGCGCAAGTGAAAATAATAATGGTGGCGGTGGATGGGGCGGTCACGACGAACATGACGACCAAGCTGCGACGGTCGATATCGTGTTCAGCGGCATGTACACACTAGCAGCGGCTTTCACAATCATCCAGGGATTTGCCATGCTCGTTGATTTCAAGTTTGCATCAAGTAAGTTGAGCGTGCTCGTCAAATTATTATTTTACCCTTGCAGTTGTGTAAGCGATCTTCTCATATTGTATACTAATGTGTGGATGGGGAATATCAATCATGTTTCTTTTAGTTACTCTCGGACTGTACACGATGGCATTCGGTACGTTCAGCCTATATTCTCATGAACATGTGTCTTTTTACCAAGCAATTACTGATGGTGTTGTTTCTGTTGTGCTTTGCTTCGTGAACGACTGCAGGTGTAACAGCGATTCTCTATGATCTAAAAGCTGTGGTTAATGGTGTGAGTGTGGAGGTATATTTTCCATTCCTTGGCAACTATATCGGCCGCGCCGCCACAGTGTTGTTCTTTGCCATTCTGTGCGCTCAAGTATATGAATCCACGGGCTGGACAAAAATGATTGTTTTCTACAATCTATTCGTGGCAACGTTGCAAGGCTTTGTCTATTTTACAACGAAAACCGTGTCACCCATGCAGCCCAACATGGAAGATTTGCCCGATCTATGAATTTGCGTGTCCAAGTAGCAGAAACAAGTTGATTAATGATCGACACAATAGTACATCCATACAATTGTTTGTCCTCTTCAACATGTACGAAGAGTGTGAATATCGGCTGGGAAATGGAGCTGTTTTGTTTCATTACTCGAGAACGTTGTGTTTCTTGTTTTTGCCAACAATCCCATATCGTTTTTTCCAATCCAACGGGCTCTTCTTCATTTTATCAACCGAGCCCTTTCCTGATCTAAATGTACCAAAATTATGGTACATTGTACCCATCAAAACACTACAATTTCGTCCTCGGTACCTCATTTGTGGTACATTCCTTTGTTTTATTCTCTTACCCGTCCCCTCTCAGAGTTGATCAGGTCGTCTCTCTCTTTGGTCAGAATGGGAGCAGCTACCACCACGTCAGCAGCTTACGGTGGAGGTGAAGCGATCGAAAAAGCGTTATCGCCTACGTCCTCCGAAGCGTCCCTTGGGAGCAGCACTTGGAGACCTTCGACACCTGCTAGTTGGGTACCATCGACCCCTGCGGGCAGTCCTACCGAGATCAACCACCACGCGCATTCCTTTACAGGTGCAACAGGCAATTCGAGAAGCCAGTCCAGCGAGCCGTCGACCATGACGTACTGTTTCGGCTGTTGCCGCGGGTTCAATGCGCGGCTTCTCTTCCTCATGGCCTGCGCCATGATCGAGTATATCTCCCACACGGTTATTCTGATTTTAGGGCCGATGATTGCGCTGCATTTCTATCCAAATACAGCATTCCCGCGCATCGGCTTTTACACGGCACTGCTCTCTGGATCAGGATACTTGGGTCACGCGCTTAGCTGTCGATTGTGGATTAATATGGCGCGCACACTCAAGAGCAGTAAAGGCGTGATTCTATGGGGGTTGGCGATCATCGGCTCGAGCTTCCTCAGTTTGCTGTTCTGTCAGAGTTTATTGGCCATGACGATTGTGCGATTCGCTACTGGGTTATTTAGTGGCGTGATTCCCGTTGCGTTGATTGAAATTGATCATATTTGCGGGTATGTATATGTGATGCATGTGCTTGTTTATCTACTTGCTTATCTGCCAGCAGATGTACTAACCGCCAAACATTGTCTTTCTGCGTACTTTTGTGAAGAAATCGTCAATCACATTTGGCTTCATCCACCAAGTTCCTCGGCGTCGCGATTGGATCCGCAGCGACGTTCTTTTTGGTGGGAATGGGGAACAAATTTGCATTGGGCCCACCGGAATCGGATTCCTCTCTCTTCTTTTATCCACTTTGCTTCGTGTCGATCATTTCGTGGGTTGCGACTGTCGTGACCTTGATTGGTCTTCGAGTTTCGAGCCGCGCATATCTTCAATTAGGCGGCGATGAAGACGATGATCTGAATTTCGGGCAACCGCACAGTCGCAGTGCTGTAGATGATTCTCCTGTGAGTCAACAGCCATTGGATGCGGTCAGGTCTGCGTTTGAGGAAACATTCCGCATGAATCGTCACCCACACAAGCATATTCTCATGGCGCCACAACCGCATTTTCGGACGATTCGAAGCATCATGCCACACTATTTCCATGGGTATACTACCGATGGACACGTCGTGATTTGGGATTTTCTTGGTCAAATCAAGGTGGACAAGCTGCATTCGTCGGGTTTCACGACAGCCGACATTCGGGAACATTATCGCTTCTTCCTGCAGTTTGCAGTCGACAAATTACTCAAGCCATCGCAGAAGATCGTTTATGTAATTGATCTGGAAGGTTTGACACTGACGGATGCCGACGATCGTGTGGTAGACATGGCCTGTTCGGTTATTAGCGAAATCAAGCGTGATTTCCCAGACAAACTGCAGTCATTGGCGGTTTTGAATGCGCCGGTGTGGTTCTCGCAGGTTATGACATCCATTCGCCCACTTATCTCAAGACGAACTGCCGATAAGCTTTTGTTCTTTCGTGGTGGTTCGACTTTGCAAGATCTATTGAAGTTGATTGGTGTAGACAGTTTACCCAAACGCTATGGCGGTCGGAATGGTGTGGAAATGGGCAAAAGCAGCCAGGAACGTGCATTGGATGAGCTCTTAAAACAGACAACAGGCTCGTTGGAAGAAACGATTGAAATTATCAGCCGCGCACAACCGCGTCGCGGCCGAACGGGGAGCGTTCGTTCCGATGGGGATGCAAGTGATGAAGAAGCCTTTTTTGATTGCTCCGAATATGGATTGCAAGGCGTTGAGGACGATGACGATGACATTTCCATTGTTGTACATTCCCAAGCAAACACTAACTCCACCGAAGCAATCGCGAGGGCATTGCCACCACAAAATCACAAATATGTGACGATGGAGAAGAAAGCTTCAGGAGGCAACGGGAAAGTAGTTAAAGTTGACCATTTGGCTACTTCTGACGTCATTCCAGACATTGCCATCACACGGGAACCGCACGCCTATTTAGTGCTGGCGATATTTTTCTTTTGGTCGCTTGTGCAAATTAGCTTCGATGAGATGCTACCGCTATGGTTTTTCAAGCAGAACCCATTGATGGTCGGTAGGATACACGCTGACCCGTTGCATACGACCATCTCGTCCATCACCATGACGACGGCAGGCTGTATGGGGCTCGCATGCATAGCTGTATTGCTTTGCCAGCTGTTCTTCTGTACGTTTTCATCCAATGTCATGACTCCATTGGCCACGTATCGCGTCGGGCTTCTCTTCCAGATCCCTATCATCGGGTGTTTCCCACTGATCGACCTATTTAAAGTCGATAAAATGCAATTCGCCTGGGTGATCGTTGTGGTCGTGATCGTCGTCAAGCATTTGGCGGCAGGTGTGGCGTTGCATGGGATTTTGTCGCTGTTGGATAACTCTATTGCGGTGGATCGCCGACTTGCAGTGCATCGCGCGGCACAGATGGTCTCGTATGTGGCATATTTGCTTTCCAGTGCGATGGGACCGTCGCTGTTTGCGCTGATGGGCTACTTTGAGCACAGCTTCCCGTTTGACCAGAGTTTGCTCTACTTTATTCAGGGTCTCGGTTTGATCTTTCTCTTTTTGTTTTCGTGTTTGATCCCGAGTCGATTAAACTTCCCCTTGCTCTTTGCCATGGGGAAGAGGTGAAAATGGAAGCAGATAAGTGTAGAAACAGCACATCAGGAAAGTACGTAGCGATAATGATTTAAAATGGAGTTGTATGTATGGCAAAAATACCTTATGGAACTATTGGAGCAGTGTCCACTAATAACTACTACAGGGTTTCTCTGGTCCAAAGCCCACCCATCCACTTATGGATGGCAGCAATCTGTCGTTTGAGCATAACTTATTTACAAACTAGCATTGGTCGATTTCTTCACGTGTCAGATAAATGTGTGCGTACATGCTCGGTAGTTGACAGGAGAGCTCGGTAAAGAAAATGAATTCATCTATTGGGCTGAGAGAAGCAAGAAACCTAAAAATTGCCGTTCTTGTTGGGAGCATAGGTTGACATACCCGAATTTGAGTACAAGAACAGCACGATCGCCAACACAATGTTGAGCACCACTGCAAAGTACAGCTGTACGTAGAAGATGGCGTCCCAGTAAAAAATCGCCACAAAATAGGCCGTGTACAAGCCCGTCACATGGGCACTGATACCCATGAACGACGCCAGCCGGATGATGTTATAGTATCTCTTGATGTACTGCGCGTGGTATTCTTGATTGCAAGTTGCCAAGAGCGTTTGTCGTGCCACCTCCGCTTTCGAAGCCGCATCGGTCGTAAATGTCGCTTGCGCCGTTAAGTAGATCACATAGATTCCAAGCAAAATACTGTCCAATGCATAAGGAGATTTCGCTTTAGCCTCGAGGTATTCAGCACGCACGCTTTCCACGGTCTCCCCATCACATTCCGATTGCGGGAGTGCATTCTCCATATATACATTCTTCACCTTGTCATAAATTAGCGCGTGCAACCACAGTGAGATGCCAGCACCAACAGCCAAAAAGAAGTAGGGCTCGCCGTATCGGTTCCGTAGCATCAACGCCATCACGGCGCAGTTGGGGGCAATCACCAAACCATCTACCACACCATCGAGGATTCGGCCTGTGCGTGTGCCTCGCTTGCATAGGCGAGCTACCTGTCCATCAGCGCAATCAGACACAATCCAGGAAAACATGAGGAAACTCGCCGCGAAGAGCGATTGATCTGGATGCCACCCCAATGGTGTGTGGAATTCCGAATCATATAAGCACACAGCAGCAGCCCAGCCGAGCACCAAACCGAAGAGTGTGATCTGGTTCGGCGTGATGATAATTGGCAAATAGCTCACAATGACAGCGGTAAACGCCGCCAATCGCCGATGGAAATAATAGTCTACCAACTCTTCGACGTCGTACATCTTGGTCGAGGTCGCGCTACGATACCGCTCAACGAGATTCATCACTAAATTCTTTGACTTTTCCGTAAAGTTCTTCTTCGTGTAGCTGCCGAAATTTGATGATGTCACACCAGTAGCTGACGAAGAAGAACCGGACGAGTGGCTGCTCCCTTCGCTGTCACTACTAGAGGGCGATGACGCACGGGAGGATGCAAACGCAGCAGCCGTGTGTGCACGATACGTGACCGTTCCATTCTTTTTACCTTTCGAAATTTTTTTCGCCACGGAGATCGCGCGGTCGGTCGTGGTGCTCCCATATAGCGCCGACGTGGGCGACTGAGTACTAAACACACTCTCCTTGTGGTTCGATTGCAGCGGTTCCATTAATAACGCCATAGTAAGTTGCTTACTGTTTCACGCTGCTTTTGCTTCAGGTGGATAAGATAGGAACGGGAAGGGGGGGGGGCGCTCTGTATGTTCACAAGTAAGGCTCACCGAAGTCGCTCTTGCCCAGCGGTAGCTTGCTCGACGTAAACTGGCGGATGAGGGGAAATGACCCCTTCACACACGTACTTTTCGTGCGCCTTCAGGAGTTGTGGCGTGATGGGAAGATAAAAAAAAACAAAAAACCTCAACTACACACCTAAAATTAGCTCCATTTGGATACCAAAAGGCTCCTTCTTGTAAAAACCTGATAAAACCTCGAGTAGAGCAAAAAAATACAGGGAATTTTAGCAGTTATTTTTTTGGTAAGAAGAAAAAATCAAATAAAAATGGGAAAAGGAATTTGTCCAGGACATCCAGTGGTGTGCTTTCTGAGGTTCTCCGTGAGTGTGATACCGATCTTCTTGTCAATGAGATGATAATAATACAGTAGTTTTCTAGGATACATGCTCCAACGTTGCACAATTTTTCGGAAAACGTACTCACTTGGCATCATTGGGAGGGTTTTGAATTTTTCTTTATGTAATATGAGATGTGGGGTAAACTTCCTGATGGGATTATGAGCAGATTAGTACAACATCAAGACGTAATCGTCAGGAGAAATATTAAGACAACCTGATGGGAGATTGAGTGCTCCGTTTCTGTGTGACACTTCCCACTTCCCAAGCGGATCACCCTCCCATCACAACCAATCAATTCTTACCCAGCATCTCCCTAAGATGAAAAAAATGAGTTCTTCAAAACCCTTCGCTGTTCAGCAATCAGCAATCCACGAAACATGCACTTGCGCCAGCCGCTGCAGCGTTTCGGGGGCGTGACGTTTAATGGATCGAACGGAGGAAAGAGTGAAACGGTATGTCCACCAGCCAACGGTAGACTGCTAGTCTGGTTAGCGCAATTTTATTAGATGATTATGCACTTCAGTCTGCCAGTCGCAGTTTTTTAATGATGTTTATGCTTGGGACTTTGCATGATTTCTTTCGCACCTTGAAGTTCACAAACATGACACTCAACCTTTGGTGCGAGTGTTGCGTAATCTCCAACGTCGTGACAAGGGAGGAGGCAACTGCGCGTAAAGAGCCCATTTGTTGGGTACCTTTTCTTTTGTTCGATCTTGTTCCTCGAGTTTGTCATCGTCATTATCCAAGGCAACCAAAGAATGAATGACGTTGGCACCCTTGGAAGATTCTGGAATGGGCTTGGACGAGCCCGACAATCCGAGATGGAACCAAAAGTCTTCAATGTGATATAGCACCAAGCTCGAAAAACCGACAATCGAGATGCCCAACATCCCAAGCAACCACACCTTCAAAGTATAAAAACATCAAATGATTGCGAGCACTTGCCTCAAACAAGCTCCTGCTTTGAATTATAAAAATGAATGTACCTCAAACGTTGTGGTTGTCTTTGGATTGTCAATTGCTGATACGAATAGTCCTAATACTCCAGTCCAAACTGAGAGACTGGCTCCACACAGACGAAGGCCATTGATCTGCAATCCAATATGCACAACTGTGACGATATATGTCGTTTCCTATTGCATTGTCACACTCACCAGCGAATACAAACATGGCTTCATCCATACAGTCACTGTTGCAAGAATCACGCTGTCCACCACGACAATGACACAAAGTGAATACTCTGGAACTTTCATCGCGGTTTTGTTCGTGTTACGTACGAGAACAATGTACAACCAAGACAGAGGCAGAGCGGATTTGCATTCATGAAAGCAACGATAATCTCCAGACACCAAGTTAGTTTACAATATGAGCCTTCATTTTCCAGTATCGAGCACACATACCATCGCTAGGGGTGCTTTAAGTGTTTGAACCATTCTCACATATCGTACGTCAGTCCATAGAGTTGGTAGTGGTGAGGAGCCCTCGCAATTGAGTTGAAAAGAAATCACTGACGTCACAAACCAAAATGTTATCAACACCACAAAACCCAATGCGATTTGGCCAATTTTCAGCCAAGTGAAGCAGGCAATGTCGAGTGTGGGCATGTCATTCGAACTTTCACTCCGCTTGTATCCGATGAAAAGGCACTCAAACGGAAAAAGGAGCATGATTATCACCGGAAGCACTGCCCACTCACTGTAGGCACGAAGGATGATTGTGCACAGGTCCTCTGTTGGTGCGTTCTTGGGCTGCGGCTTGAATAATGGGAAGCGATGGATACCCACAATACACCCCAGTAGCAGCATACCGGGCACGAATATGACGGCACTGTAAAACATCATCTCAGGAAACTCATGAGCGTCTAGATGAGACCAATACGGATGCAACAAGAACAAACGAAAAAACTACAAAAGCAATCAAGATAATTCGAAGGCTCCAGCAGTAAATTTAGAGAAGATGACAGCTGTAGATTCGTACCTGTGCTATTCGTCGACTGGATGTCGGCCATGGTACACCAGGTAAGAAACAGATCGCTATCAATTGCACCCATACTAGCAGCTCCATCACCACTATCACCATTAACCACACATTTTCCGCGATATGGTATTTGCGCGGGATTCCCTTCTCAATTGGTCCTGTCCACGACCCTACAAGCCGATAAAGCGGGCTAAGTAGCAGCGAGCAGGAGGGTGGGTCGTCTATTACGTTTTCCCACACTCGCGGGAATTCGAAACCGTCCCGTTTACTTTCTGGGAATCTCAATACAGCAAGCGCTTTCCTGGTGAGGCGCACACCGAGGAAACAAAAGATCAGAATTGCTACCCACGCCATCGAGAGCTCAAATTTGAGCAGCCCATCTCGTATCGTGCATTCTGAACCGGAATATAATTCATCACACTGACAAATCTCGATGGTCGAATTCGGTGAGGTGACGCACGATCCATGGAAGCAAGGTACACCGTTGTTGCACATATTATGTACGTAGGCAAAAATCTATCAGAAGGGTCGCCAATGCATATGCCGACTATAGGCGCTTCCTTGTTTTCCATGCAACGTCACACCGAAATAAAACCCACGTCTACGAGGAAGCTCGATTCCTCTGTTTTAGGGAGTTCGAACTATTTGCAAAGAAGGTTCGCTACGTTTTAGCAATCCACGAAAAGCGGGAATAAAAGGAGCGAATCACATCTTATCGCGTCAGTGTTGCGCAAGGGTTTTGTTTTTGGCTATTCTCATTGACCAAAAAGCAACATTTTGTTGATTGGTTGAAAACCCAAGTCCATGAGAGCACACCAAAAGAATTGGATAGAAGCGCTCATGAACATGCAACGATCAGGTCCATTCATTAAAGCCACCAAAATGGGCTGGTTTCCTGGTGTTCGTCCTTGACACAGAACGTGTACCCTCTACGCTTGGTTTGTATGAAGATGATGTGTATATCGATAATGAAAAAGAATAATCTGCTGCTGACAGAAAACAAGTAGAAGCAGTGCTGACGGTAGTCCAGAAAGCAAATTTGAGCGTTAGTAGAGATGAAGCGACAAGTCGACATACGAGCCCAACAAGCATGTACACACACACGCAAGTTATTTCCGAACCACATGCTGTTGTGCGTACATACATAGAAGATTACACTTTATCTGAATGGAATGCTGAGGCGTGGCTAGAGAATTCATGGCGAATGTCGCAGATACTTTCGCTTATCCGCATGCAGAAGCGCAATTGATGGCGCTTTACCAGAAGATCGAGGACTGGATCCAGCGATCATTTGAAGATACTCGAACTAAACCATGACGAGAAGGCGGAGGCTATACCTGCATGTATGCTGAAACGTGTTGCCGCAACGGAACGATGTATCAGCATATAAATGTTCATGTCACATGGCTTCACCCAAAGATCTCACATATCGCGTCCTTTCATCAGTGGTACCGCTGCGCGGTACTGGGTGATGTACCGGTTACTTACCGGTATCTTCCCGATTTCTGAATTGGATGACAACCTTTCTGTGGAAGCACGTAGTCGATAAATTTGCAAGCAGATGGCAGGGGGAAAAGCTGCTATGATTGATCCGAATACGGCAACGATTCCAAATGCGACTATACTGGGGACGAAGGCAACGGTGATAGAATCCTCTTGTTTATCCAATAATAGCGATGACCAAGTGGCGAACAAGTCATATCGATACTTGACTGAGGAAGGTGCCAAGAACATTTTACAGTACAAGTACAGTGGCAGCGATGCTTCGTTGATCTACAATTACATCATCTCGCCATTGGCACAGAAGCTTGTGGACTACGTCATCCCTCCCAGCTTGGCGCCGAATGCTATCACAATCTCGGGATTGGCGTTGGTGGTGTTTGCACATATTTGCATGCTATGGTAACAGTTTGCTTCTGTTGAATGAGCAACTGTAGTAGTGGAGAGGTATCAAATTGATTTATCTCATATAGAATGGATGTATTACCACAGGTATGCGCCTAACATGGAAGAAGAAGCACCAAGATGGGTGTATGCAGCAGCAGGATTGTCGTTGCTGTTATACCAAATTCTGGATGTTGCAGATGGCAAGCAGGCGCGGAAAACTGGCAACTCATCGCCACTTGGATTGCTCTTTGACCACGGATGTGATGCCGTTAATGTGGTTATTAGCGCTTGCACGTTCGCGTCGACGATTATGTCTGGGCCTACCTATTGGGTGAGTTTGCTCTTGAAGGCGCGTATCTTATTCTGTTGGATGTTGCTGATATGAAATGTGTTATTTCCGCAGTCGCTGCTGATTATGTTGGCTCCTGCGATGGTTTTCTTCATGGCAACGTGGGAGGAATATTACACTGGGACTCTTGCGCTGCCAATCATCAATGGGCCTAATGAGGGGCTCGCTGCGATGTATTCGCTCTACTTTGCGACAGCAGTCTTCGGTCCGTCGTTTTGGCGTGAACCGAATTTTATTTTTCCAGCACTACCAAATAACCACGCATTCATTCTCTTCACGTTTATTGCAGCAATTGGGCAATGCTTTCTCAGTGGTATGTGCTACTATAATGCTATTTGATGCTAGGTGGTCTAAACGCATGTTCATCTCAATAACGTTCTGTTTGATTTCACAGCTGTCGTAGCTATCAAATCGCTGGAAAGAAGAGCACGTGATGGCGCTGCTGCACTTCTTGGGCTCACTCCGTTTATTGCGCTGATTGGGCTTTCTGCGTTGTGGGTGTTGTGGTCACCCTCAGACATTTTCACCGATCATCCTCGCTTGATTATGTGGACTGTCGGTCTTTTGTTTGCCAAGGTATGTGGGAGGATGCGATTTGTTCTTGTTGGTACCCTCGTACTCATCATCCTGTTACATATGTGCTTTTGGTAATCAACCATAGATGGTGATGCACATGATGCTTTCACATATGTGCGAGGAGCCGTACTGGTTGTTACGCAAGACGTTTCTGATCCAACTTGCCGTTTCCTTCCTTCTCGTTGTTGGCATCGTACCATGGGTAAGCATGCCACCACCTCATTTTGAGTTATCGATGGAAGCCTCCTGTCTTTACGCTTTGTATTGATTGTTTACCACAGGGTCATGAAAATGTTGTGGTTGAACTCTTCTTCGTCCTTACTCTGGGTGCCTATATGCATATGATCTACTTTGTTGTCACGGAACTTGCCACCATCCTCAATATTCATGTCTTTAAAGTGAAGCAAGGATGACAAACGTCCAAGCTTCGATGAATTACCCATCTCTTTGTGATTGATATTACATATTCGCCTGTAGTGCTGTACGGCTATGTTAATGGAATACATGGATGAAATAAACTACAGCTTTGGTCCAAACTCAAGATTGCCATTGTACTAGCGAGCATGGCGATGAACGCAGCCAAACCAAACAACACATACATTCCCCTCTGAGTCTTTCGTGTCTAGAAAAGGACAATATTAACCCCACCCATGGTTAGTTACTTTCAGTTCACCACAGGATAATCTTATTTCCATGGAAGGCATACCACAAGTCGCGGTTGTGACATTGGTGTCTGTAGCTGATTGATACGTTTATCCAATTGCTGATATCGCTGAAGTAGAGTCTTCATGCCGTCTTGAAGTTCTTGCTGCAGCTTTTTTAAGAAATCTGCCATCAATTCTGCCTATTGATCAACATCCTCAATTCAGTACCACGATATTACTGACTGAAAACATACAACAACCATTCCCGGTACCTTTTCATCACGTAGCTTCCCACTTGTAACGAGGCTCACAATTTGACCCTTGATTTGTGTAATCTCAATCGCTCGACCTTGCTCCATGACCTCTGCGTCGTGTTTCCTACGTTTCGTTTCGGATTCCAGTTCGGTCAATTGTTCTCGCTGTAGACGAAGCTCGTCATATACATCCTCCTACACCCGTTCATATCATGGAATGAGTTCCATAAAATTGTGCTAACATCCACAACGTATAAATCCACACGATATAAATACCAAAACATACCTTTACATTCGTTTGCGATTGAAGCATTTTACCCTGAACAATCTGCGACAGCTGATGATTGAGATGTTCCAACGATGGAAAGATTCCACTCGCGTGTTTATCAAACTCAGCCTGATTCCTCAGCAATTCATCTTTTTGTTGCACGAGTTGCGCGATGGTTTCCTCCATTTGTTTCACGTACGTGCGCAGATCCTGGTGAGAGCGGGCAAAATGGTCGTCCATCATATCCATATTACTGGAAAGTGGACGAGTAGGGGAAGGACCGATCGAATCATCGTCGTCCTCAACGTCTGGACCATTGAAATCTAATACCTGCTGTACGAAATCCTTGGAATATTCCCGTAACATCTTCGCAGCTGTCCGTGTAGGGGTTGTATTGGCCCGAACGCGCACTGTTGGGCTGATCCGCCCACCACCATCCAGATAATTTTCGCGCGGTCGCACTACCTTGGCGTTCGGATTCCACTTTAAGATCGCCGCACGTCCAATTTTCTCATTGCGCACATCCGAGAGTTCTGCCAGTTTCATGCGCTCTGTGTTTGTCCCATCCATGCGCAATGCCTCTTCATTGCGCGACAATTGCAGCAACCGTTCTCCTGATTTACTACGGATCGGTTGGGGTGTTCTGTATCCTGATGGCACTCCGTTGTAAAGCTCCTCGCGATTGCCGCCACCATTGCTCCCACCTCCACTACTACCTGGTGGGATATTCTGTAAGTTGGCGTGAGCATCGTTGAAGTACCTGACGTGGCTGTCATCGTCATCTGGCATCATGTACTCGTGGAGCTCAGTCAGCTCGTTACGTGACTTAGAGATGCGTTCATTTAGCAACGCATCCTCGTCCTGTGTCCCGAATTCACTGGTGGTATCGTCCATCGTATCTACAGCAAAACGAGGCGGTACTCCTTCCATCTGCCCAGGCATGTATGCGTATGAAAACCTGCGCGCTCTTCTTCTTCTCTCTTTCCGTGAGACCACGCGCGCTTCGCGTCTTTGGTTCAAAATGCCACCGTAAATCAGCAACTGTGTCTTCCCATCATTTGGCAACCAAGCTCATTAATAACTGTGATTAACAGAAATGGTTAAAGCGCCAATATCACGATCAAAGTGCCTTTGCTATGAAGAGCTACATAAGATAGATATGAGTCTTGACTGGAAGCAGGATTACAAGAAGCGATAGCTAATGCTGTCATTAATCCCCAGCAGAATATCAGAGAAGTCAATCAAATAACGAAAATTTGGACAAATTGGAGTACTCGTGTCTTCTGTGTCTTTTTATCTGGACGAGGCAAACGAAGATGTCGAGGAGGGTTGTGTGGAGACTACAGAGGTTTCACTAGGAGGCGCTTTTTCTTCCAGAGAGGACGGTGATTTAGACTATATATACCCATGTGAAATAAAACAATAAGTAAACAACGTTAGCCAGCTTTTCCGCTGATGAACATGCAATGGTAGCCTTCATTCCCAAGAGCGTACCTCCTGGTTCTCCTCTAGCTGAGCAAACAATTCCTGTCGAAAATTGTCATGGGCAGGGTGATGCTTTGTGAAGCGAATGGTTGACCCTGGTTCGTTGTTGTAGACATTCTCCAGCGATTTCTCCACGCAGGCTTCTACGTTGGTAATGTACTTGTCGCGATTCTGGCGGAACCTGCAATAGCATGAGAAATTAAAAATGAAGATATGAGCGTATTGATTGACGAGAAAGAAGCTATCTTAACATATATAGTACTTACATGTCAAGAGCAGATGGGTTTGCCACATTTCCTTCGTACAGAAAATCTTTCATGTAGAAAATGCTCTTCAAGTATGTGAGCACTGCTACCATGTAATGAAGCTCCGGGTCCCATTCTGGAAACTTGGGTGTCAGATCCAGCTCTTTTGTCTACAGGAAGGATATGTTGGACGTAATAAGCACTTGGAGCTATCAATATTACGATACTGGTGACATGTAATATGTACATACCTCTGGATGGACATAGGGATGGAAAATGTGCGTGTTAAAGGTAATCTGAGGATACGTTCCTGGGCCATTATAGCTTCAAACCCATGTGAAACCACATTCAGACGGTGATTACCTTATTTCTCGTTGCTCCGATCGTAGCCAAACGACGACGGCAGCGTTTCTCTTACCTTTCCGGGAGATTGATGGTGAACTTGAAGATGCCGTTCCGGTAAAGACCTGTGTGGATAAAAATGGCCCCATACCACACCCGTGCTTGATCAAAACTTGGCAACACGTAGATACCACCAGGAACGTGTAGTCCTAAGTGTTTGTACTCGATCATCAGGCCATAGTCCTTCATAGTCTGTGACCGATATCGTTGTAGCGATGTCATTTGGTCGGTGCCGCTCGTCGCTCCGGCATCTTTGTCTGCTGTTGTCACACCCTGATCGCTTTCACTAGCACGCGGGGTGCTCCTATACGCACATATAGGTCATCCCCTCACTCGTTAAGCATCGTATACATGCAAGATTTGATGAGAATCGATCTTACCCGTCGTCATTCTTCAGTCTTCTCAGCATGTTTGTTGTGTTTTCCAATCGGCGATGAGATGCGTGTTGAACGCTAACAAGAATAAAATCGTACTTAAGCAGATTTTTCGAGTCGGGCACCTTTGTGTCACACAAAGGCAAATATGTCAAATATTGAGCGTTATGGTTCGTCGGGTGTGCACACTGTGGAGGGCAACTTGGCCGGTCGACGTGCAGCGAAATTGACGAAAGAGCGGGAGAAGCAGAAGCAGGAGTATGAGCAGAAGAAGCAGGACATTCAATTGACTCACCAGCGCGGCGCTCGTATTGACAAGAACTTTGAATCCCATCGCGACGACGATGAAACAGAGTTCAAGGTAAACCTATAGCATCACTCATACACAAGCATACACTTTTGGAGAAAAGATAAAAAGAGTTGCGATGATTGCATGTGTTGAAATAAATAGCGTCAAACAGTTGGGCTGGTGACAGCGGAAGAATTTCGACGGAAACGTGAAAATCTCCAAAACAGTCGTAGAGTGGCTGACGAGGAAGTAAAGTATGAGCGTTGTGGTCTTTCTGACTCTAGCATACTCTTGGCCATAGTCAACCGAGCTAAATGGAATTCAATTGCTATATATTGGGTTATTTGTCTCATAGACCGGAAGAAAAGAAGAAAAAGAAGAAACGCAAGGTGAAGAAGCTCGGTCCCCTTTCGTTTGACTTAGGCGATGCAGATGAGAATGGCGATGGTTTATCGGACGGCAATGGAAATGAAAATGCGCCGAAAAAGAAGAAAAAAAGCATTAAGAACCCCAATGTAGACACCGATTTCCTTCCTGATAAAGAGCGCGATGAAGAAGAGGCGCAGGAGCGTAAACGCCTGCAAGCCGAATGGGAAGCAGAGCAAGAAAAAATCAAGAGTATGTGCATCAGTCTGTGTTGCCTATACTGAGTTATTGCTGTACTAATTGTTTCCATTTCATCCGTTTGAAGATGAAAACGTCAGTGTGACGTATAGTTATTGGGATGGATCAGGGCATCGACGAGAAATTACGGTGCGTATGTACTTCCTCATTCCTTCCGGGGGAGAAGACTTTTTTACTTACAAACCCATGATGTCGGTGGAAAGATTCCCAAAAAAACAACCATTGGCAAGTATCTCGAACTGGTAAAGCAGCAACTGATTACTGAATTCGCGGAGTTACGCGGTGTGAGCGCAGAGAACCTTATGTATGTGAAGGAAGACCTAATCATCCCGCATGTAAGTATTGCTCATTGCACTGAGAAGCTCATTCCAAAAAGCGTCTTTTTTACCGACCATTTTTGCTTTATCTGCAGCATTACTCCTTTTACGATCTAATCGTAACAAAAGCACGTGGGAAAAGTGGCCCTCTCTTTCATTTTGACGTGCATGATGATGTCCGCCTGATTAATGATGCTCGAGTAGAAAAAGACGAGGTATGTAGCTGACGTCTACAATAGCATTAGACAGGAGGAGAGACTGAAATGTGTTTCTTGCTTGCAGTCTCACCCTGGGAAAGTAGTTGAACGACACTGGTACGAGAAGAACAGACACATTTTCCCGGCCAGTCGTTGGGAAGTGGTAAGATTGTGTGCTGTATGCACAAGCATTATTTTAAAGTATGTCGTGATAACGAGTATTTTGATGTCAATGGCAATAGTATGATCCAAGCGTAAAACGCGCGAAATACACGATTCATGGGGATGAACTGAACGGAAAGAAATAAGCTCCTCAATAGACAGATATACGGTTAGTCATAAGGTTATCTTGAATGAAAACACGACAGAACCAATTTTGTATCCACCTTACATATATTCTACATCACCAATTCATCACACAGAATGCGAAGACGAAGATGGAAGTAAAAAAACCGACTGAGCAATCGAAACACACTAGTCTCGACCAGAAAAGGAACAGTTTTGTCACTGTTCAGCCATCAAGTGGCCTGTATCACGATCAACTCTGTACCTTGAATATGCAGCTCTTCTCATGCATCAATTAAAAAAATTTCCCCAACTTCACATACACGATGTGAATATGGGTTTTGCGACTAGCAGACACTCTAACATTCTGTCATGCTTAAGAAGTGCTCCGCTAATCGCATGTCGTTTGAACTAGTTTTATTCATCTTCGTCCGATTGAATGAACTTGGAGTACGACGTATTTTGGCATTCACCATTGGCATCGAACACAGCTTTGTAAAACGATCCATCCGCACCGACAACTACTCCGCAGAAGAAATGCATAAATAAACAGAGCCAACTAAATTATCAGACAACAGCTTTATGACATACCTATAATCGTGTTCTTTTCAGCCCCAAATGCGCAGATAGTTCGTGTCTCTGGAACGCGAAACTGCGCAAAACTCCATTCCGAGCTAAAGTACTTTGGAAGGAGCCCACGCATAAACGAGAAACTGCCAAATGCATCGATAACAAGCACAGGTTAGCAATTCCATTCTGAAAGAGCAGAATTACACGGCGTTTAAAATCTACTCCCTTACCTGGATTTGGAGTTTTCAGTACCATCCTCTTCGCTTCCACTTCGAGGTCCATTTCCAGATGAATAATGTGGGGCTGAGATTCCAGGAGATGCTGGAGAAATAGATGAATGATCCGTGGAAAACGTTCCGTTCGTTCCGGATCCCTCCGCCGTCAATGCAAAGACGTGAACTGTGCCTTTGTCACTGGAACAAGCAAGTAGTTGGGAGTTTGGACTGAAGCAAATGCTGTAAATCTCTGCTCGGTCGGCACCACGTCTAAGATAGCAGTACGAAGTCAGTCCCCCACCAAATCACAACCTAATTTATAGGACATAGACAATTATATACCTCAGTTCCTGCGTAATTTGACCGCTTTGCGTGTCAAAAATACGAATTAGTGTTCCTTTATCTGATGCAGTTGCGAGGCGTGTTCCCTCCAAGTTCAAGCAGATCTACAATAGAGACACGAGAAACAAGATCATCAGACAGTGCACAATTATTCTTATAGAATTATATGTGATTTACTTCACCTGCGAAAGTTCCGCTTCGTGTGCAGTGATCAACGTCGTCTTGCGCAAATCATACAACTCGATGCGAACAGTTCCACGACTGACACCAGGACACGCCAGCACTGTATTGGAGGAACTTGGGCACAGTGCACAGAGCCCCTTCGGATTTGCAATAGTCTCGATATGATCGACCAACTTCAAGTCCGCTGCACAAATTTAAAAAAGGTTAAGTTGTTTAATCACGCCAATCTTGCAAGTCAAATCCTCAACATACAAAAGTTGTAGACGTAGATCTTGTTCTGCAACACAACGACGACACTGCAATAAGCAACAATTATCAGTATCGCGCAAAAATGAAAGTATGCAAAAGCAAGTAATACACACCGATCGCGTCTTAAACGCACAGCTTTTACTTCGCTCCGGAAGCTAAGTTCACCAATGTTGCGACTCTGATGATCGTCCCAGATCATGACCTACAGTTATAATCAGAACAAACAAAAAGATATTCGTGAGATCCCAAAGCGACTGATCTAAACTATGCGACATCACGAATAATACATAATACCCACCTTGTTAGGAGGGTATCTTGGATTGCGACCACCTCCAACAATCGCGAGGATGTTGCATCGAAACAACATTTCCACGATACCAATTCCACCATTAGAGAAATCTGTTGGTATAAAGTATTCCAAATGTTCACATAATCAAACATGTAGACGGCAAACATCACAGAAACAAGAAGTTAGATCCTTCTTCGAACCAGATACATTCATCAATCTGCCTATGTATACAATCGGCTTCGCACCTCGATGGAACGTCTCCTTGAAAGGATCACAGTTGAAAATCTTGAATCCCGTATCCGTTCCGCACGCAAAACATCCTGCACATTACCAAAAATACGAGAGAACATTTATTCCCTAAGTGAAGTTCCTCGAAACGACGCTGTAGATTCTTCCCACGCCGCAAGCTGTAGGTTATGTAGATATGTTCATCAAACATACCGCTGTCCTGGTTGAATCCGACGAACAGAAGCTCATTCTGCTGTTCGCGGCTAAGGTTCATCGACGACATGTTCTCCCGACTTTCCCTTTACTTGAGCTTCTCCTCCTTCTTACGCTCTTCGTTTTTCTCGATCGCTCGGATTTATTCTTCCTGTAAACTTTCATCGTAATTTACATCATCCAGAAAGAAAATTACATAAAACCGGTATTTAAAGCCTATACCGGTTACTGCTACCCTCTGACAGTTTTTTTAGTTATGCGACCGTACGGACTTTACCTAATTAATACAGTATTACTCATAGTCTAGGGATGCGAGAAGTATTTAACGCGTTAAATACTTTTTCGTTAAAAATATTTAACAAGCAATCCGCGAGCCAACGGTGCCAGTTTTCAGTTGTTTTCCTAAACTCAAAAAATCCGCAACTGC
>BCKE01000033.1:0-18916 GCA_001600495.1 Pilasporangium apinafurcum
CTAGCCCTAGTGACCCTAATTTAGAAATAGATTTAGAAACGATACTTAGAAATGTTTAAAAATATCAAAACTCTCAAATAGCATATACTCACAATCAGCAGCACTCACAAAAATCAACAACTCCAACACTCAACATTACTCTCATACTGGCTCACGCTTTAATCATCTTTCATCAGCGATCACTTCCATATTATCAACATTATTATTCACACTTCACCATCCTATCTTCCCACTGCAATCGCGCAAAACTACGCATCAACTTCACTTACTCATCCATTTATCTTCACATGCTTTCCTTCTTATCCTTCTTCTTCTTTACAACACTTGTGCTTTCTCATATTCACAATCGCTCTCATCGTATTCACACACTTTTTTCTAGCATTCCATTCATAACTTCACTTCAAACGTATCCCTCACTCAAACCCTTCGCAAACATCAAGTTCTGCGCTCACTCAACAAATATCGACAACATACTCCCAAAATCATCATCCATGCTCTTCTTATCGATCAACGACACTCTTGTATACTCTCGGTACACAATATGCCACATGTACATGTCCATGAGGATGACATCTAGTTTATCCAGTGTAGAGAGCAGCATGCACTCACACACTGTGTGATCTACTCTCGCAAATGTCATCACTTTCTATTGGGAAGCACCATTCATCACATCACTACTACCTGTTGCTTTGCTATCACTAGGAAGATCTGTCAAAGTCTAGAACTTTCAATCACAAAGCACATGCAGATATGTTTGTTTTTTTCTCAGAGTGCTTCCAGTTGCTGACTCGCTTTCAAGATGAATAATGCGTGGTAGCCAAAGCTCAGTACACATAGTATCGCTTCTTCACAATGTGTTACCGCTGTATCTACTGATGAAATGACATAAAGCGTTTGCACCATACTTTTCACTGATTTTTCATCGAATGCAACTCTATCATCTCTTTCATTCATCACTCTGCACATTACATCATCGTGCATCGTTCTGAGCTCCTCGACCATATGCTTCATGTGCTAGATGTTGTTGTTCGACCACTAAATAAACGTAAATAAACACTTGACACGATCCTGGTGAATAATGCACATACACGATAGCTTCTTGATCTAGCTTGGTAGACAAAGAGGCAATTGAAAGTACAGAGGTAGATAAGGATATATATCTTTGTTGTCTGGATTGAGCTTTRCGAATTGAGATACTTGGACTATGTGCCATAGGATTGTGAGTCCAGACTCTATGTCAACCTCCAGGTATTCTTTGTGCAAGAGATAGAATTTCCAATGTGCAGTAAATGTCTGTGATATCTGATGGAATAGGTAGAGTTTTGATGGCAGATGCTTAGCTATGAAGACAACCTTGTTTCATGCAGTCCACATAGCATGGAGAAAGATATGCATCTGCATATGTCATAGTAGCAATAATGTTTCTGTGCGGATTTTCCATTCTCAATGGAGATATGAGGGTTCCGAGATCATTATGATCTCTCAGTTGAGATCAACCAATGGAGCCAGACTTTTGGTTCAGTCAGAGTTCTTTGACAATATCATCATCAGAGAATGGAGTGAACCATTTTCTTATTCGAACTTCACACTTTTTGAGGATATCGATTATCCTTCTAGCGTCCCTACTATTACCACTCTGAACGAGGATTGTTCCAAAGTCAACCTTGGGAAGCACTCTCGGGAGTTGCAGTCTCAGTCTAGATGGAACTGAGCTAGGAGCCGTTATCCACGGATTCATCATCACCAGCAGAATTGTCTTTCGGAGAAGATATCGTCGTATCTCTTTCAACGACTACTGCATCAGTAGAAGCATCCTAGAGGTTGGATACTATCTCGCCTGCCACAACCACCTTTTGTAGAGATATTTGCTTTGACATTTCCATTTGCTTTTCGATATCACTCAATATGTTAAGTCGGAGGTAGGATGYTGTTATCTCAAGTCTTGTGGGTTCAATAGAAAGTCGAGAACCGGACGACTCAAATTGTATCCACGAGGATCTTCTTAAGCGACCAAAAAACTAAACACTGGTTTCGTTGTCTTCCTTACTAGTGTGCCAGAATGAGTCGAGATTAAGTACATATTGTGGAATGTTGTCTGGTATACTTGAATTCTGATGTTTTTTCTTTCTCTTGGTATTAACAATTGTTTGACATAGAAAATCTTGGACTTTGTCTTTGATGGTGATAAAGACAATATTGGACATCTTTATCCCTTTACGTTCCATTGTCACAGTGAAGTGCTCAATTATGCTCGACTTGATACTATGTCACTGGAAAACTCTTGTTCTGTTCTTGCTCTTGCATTTTTGCTAACAGTTCCACAACTTCAGTCATGGGAAACTGCTTTTCGGGATCCAACTTGCACATGCTCTCCACAAGACCCCACTATGTATCGCTCATTTCTTTTGGCTTAGATGGAAGCTCCCCTTTCTTGACGTGAAATGTAACACTAGAATTGGATAACTCCCCCCAAGGTATTGATTTAGAAACTGCTTCTATGATGCACATGCCAAATGAAAAGACATCAGATGTTCATGATGGTGCTTTATTACTAAGAAAGTGTTCAGGTGCTTTCCACCTGACGGCACTTATTGGATCAGTTTCTTCATGATCCGAGCTAGTAATTTTGCAGCCGAGTCCAAAGTCGATCAGCTTTGCTTTTCCATCGTTTCCAACCAATATATTATCGCACTTGAGATCGATATGTGCAATATCTTGACTATGGAGGTATTGAAGACTAAGAGGAACTTCATACAACAGTTCCCACATATCGTTGTGGTTTTCATCCTTGTCCAAATAAGCATCCAAATGACCATCTATCGCAAGTTCACTCTCGAAGAACGGCGTTTCACCATGTCCATATTCCCCTAAGAGCGGGATGACATTGAGATGATGGAGTTGATGTTACAGGCATGCTTCGCTTGCAAACTTGACTTTGCTATCTTTTTCTTTGTGATCGACACACTTGATGGCCACATCATATTGTACCCACTTTCCTCGATATACTTTTCCGAATGCGTCACCATCAATAAATGCTGAGTCATAACTCACTTCCCATGGAGATAAAAACCAACAAGGTAGGATGATCTCACTCGGAAAACTGTTTGCTGAGATATGTGAGTGTGTCGTTTATCAAGTCTCATGCATCAGTTGAGTATTCATCAAAGTATGTATCAATTGTGCTATCATCCCCGAAAGTGCCTCGATATCCTGGTTTTCGCATACTATGGATTCAACACCACCTTGTCGTAGCTTTTGGATTTGTTCTTCGCACTCTCTGTTCCAATGTACTCCCTAATTCTGCACTTCCTCGTTAATACTGGTGTTTGGGAGAATTCGCATTAGTCGATCTGTTTTTGCATGTAACTCCAGTAACTGACGCGACAATCTGCGATTGTTAACGACTTGTAAAATTGTACTGTGATTCCAAACCGCATGTAGTATGGTGTCAAATTGTTCAATGATACAACCCATTCTTTTTTGTGGTAGCTATCGGTGGTGGACATCCTGTAAACAAAGAGTACATGCTTCRGAGACGCCAAAAGATGGTTCTGTACATGAATTGGTCGCTATGGGGATGCTTACTACTCCTGGAGATTGCACTTTTGATGTTGAGCCCGAGTTGCGGTATCATGACGCAATCAAATGTGCAGAGTGAGGTGGTATCAACTTGATATTCTCCAGAATCGTTGCTGTTACAAGGTTGTAAAATGTTGTGCAACTTGTTCACTACTTGTTTGATCGTTATGCRTTTATTGAGATTTTCTTCGCACATTTCCTCCATCAATTTTAGTGTGCGGCGAGTTTCTGGAGCACCAAATTCATTGCCGAGATATCCATCTTGAATTATGTCACCCAAACATTCTTCGAACGCATAAACATCCGCTACAAACAATTGATATGGTGTTGCTTCGTCTAAGCTTTCCGCGGGATTAGTAACATTATTTGCAGCCTCTTCAACATCTGGGTTAAACTGTGGTGAGTATAACCCAACATCACCGAGTTTTACCCTTCCGTCTGTCTCAACAAGAATAGTTTTGTGCCAAATTGCGCTGTGTACTATGTTGCGACTGTGGAGATACAACAGACCCAGTGTTGCTTCATGCACTTTCTCCCATAGTAGGCGCTTATTTCCTTGTTGGTATAGGAAATCATTAAGCGTACCATGTTGCAGATAATCACGATCTTTTTGCTATGCATAGCGAACTCATGCAGTCTAACTATGTGTGGGTGTCTTAAAGATTCCCATCGCCTCGCTGCTTTTCGCAATTCTAAACACTTCCTTGCAGATCCGCTTTTGATGTACATTCTGTTTGCGGGTCATGTCAACCATGTTCCAAGTTGATAGCATCCGAGGGGATGATTCATCAAATTGCCGCGTGGATTAGCACACAATTGATCCATGAGACGAACTAGATCTATTTCGATGGGAGATACTGGTGTATTGCGTTTCTTGTCCAGAGCGAAGACACCATCCACAAGTTTCAGTTCTGTAGATGAATACATATGACACTGGTCCACAAATTCGAGAGATAAGTCATCGAGAACCCAATGACCCTCTCGCTCAGACTGGTTCAACTCCTTCAAAAGAGCATGTTTGTCATGGAGTAGTGTCTGGAAAAATGCAAGTCGGTCAGCACAGTCTTCAAACCATCCGAGTACATCAAATACAAAGATATGATCATGAAGAGCTTGTGAAGGAATTCAAACTTGGCTCAAAGTTGAGTTCGGCAAATATGTATCTGTTTAATGCAGAAGGAAGAATTGGATTGTTCTCGAATGTGTATTCGATGAGTGAATACTACTAGATCAACCGGTTGGAGTTGTGCGACAAACGAAAGGAAGCTCTTATTGATCAATTACAATATGCGATGCTGATCCTGACAAACAAGTCCAAATTCATTCGAGCTATTAAAGAAAGAGAAATTGTTATAGGCCAGATGGCCGAAGCCTTTTGCTTAAGGCATTGGAGGAAGGATTTGATGTCGATTCTCGTTCATCTGGAAATGAATTAGATCGATACGAATATTTGGTTGGAATGAGTTTTCGCTCGTCTACAGATGAAAATGTTAAAAAAATAGATGACCTCGTCGAAGCAAAAGGAAAGGAGATGAAAAGCCTCGAAGAAACCACGCCAGAAATGATGTGGATCAATGACTTAGATGAAGTTGTATTCATGTTCTAATGATGTCATTAATGAGTTTTTACTTTTTTACCAAAGACACATAGGTAATTACGTATGTTGTACTTGACTATACATTCTCTAAGATATTTGAGAATTTGAAAAGATTAGACGATAAACTATGAATTTACAATTGCTCAACCAAAAACCACTTCTTCATTTGAACGATAAAGATGAAGCTGTTTTGCATGCTAGTGGGAGTAGCAGAAAACGTGTTCTCTGTATAATTTAAGAAAAGCGAGGAGATCGGCTTCTTGAAGATGGCAATCAAGGAGGAGAAGTCGAATGCTTTGAAGGAAATCGATGCGAGTGAACTGAAGCTGTATCTCGCCAAGAGGGGCGACACGTGGATGAAAGATGACGATGATGCTGTTGAGAAACTGGAGGATGGATTTGTTACTATAGACGTAGAATGATGATGTGTAAAAAGGAGGAGATGATGTCATCATGGAGTCTGCAAGAATGGCTTGATGAGTACAAAATGCCAGAACCAGCTACAGGAGAGATTCGTGTCCTGGCCCGGTCTCTACCACAAGAGATTGTTCCAACTCTCAATAGCGACGAATCAAAACCGCATACATTACAGCAAGATGTAGTCTTGTATGGCAGACATGAATCGTGTGTGGGGTCATATGGCATTGATCTAAACGATGAGCGAACATTATCTCGGAATGCCTTAACCAACGATATCATCCGCCGCCTCGATGATATGCACGTCGTGTTTGTCAAAAGTTCATCGATGACAAGAAAATCTTCTCTTGCCACATTGGTATGCCGCGAATTGGCAAATAGAAGCAAGGATCAAAATAACACGAGCATAATTTTCAGCTTTATGGCGGTGCAAGTATTTGATAAGACTTTTCTGGATATGTTCAAGCGTCAATGTGGGGTCGAGTGGAGTTACGCCAAGTCGCTTCCGCTGTAAGGCAAGACAGTATATTTCGTGGTGGATCACGTACACAAGATTTTCGAAGATCCCGTAAATTCTTCAATGCGTAAATCCGAAGAGTTGTGGGATCTGGTCAAGCTTCTTTTTGATAATAACAATTTGAATATCAGGATCTTGATGCTTGCATCATATGGCCCGGATCTTCAGTGTGTCCAATTTCTGACTTCTTTTGATACACCCTCAAAATTTGTGCTCAACATCGAAGATATAAACTTTGGTCCAGAAGAAATTGAAGAATATGTGAACAAGTGGTTCGTTGGTGCCGGGTGCCTTGAAGATAATATGAAAGCATTCTGCGATCGTCTGAAATGGCTGACCAATGGTCATGTTGGTCTTTGTACAGCTGCTATCCGTGAACTGAACGAAATGTATTCTTCACGTGCGGAAAGTGGTGATGAGCAGCTATCGGCCCAGGAGTGGGTTCGTAGATTGGAGCATGGGTACCTTCATCGAGATAGTTACTACACACTGTTCAATCCTCTGATATCGAATCGTGCAATGAGCAGGTTCAAAGCGCGCAATAGTGAAGAACTTGAAGTCCTAGAACGCCTTGTTTGTGGAGCGGAAATTTCGTCGAACGTTGAAACTATCGAATTATGCATTCAAATAGGCGTTCTGGTTCAGAATGAAGATCAAATCAAGTTCGCGTCACCACTCATGTGGCGATTCTTCGTCAGAAAGCGCGCTGGTTACATTGAGCGTGAAATTGATGGTCCCAAAACGCTTCGAGAAATGATTGAACAAGTTATCGAAACTATCGATTACAACAGCATTCATGAGAAAGCTTGGGAAATGGAGTTTTATAAAGCTTCATATCGCTGCGCACCAAGTAATTTTATGACATCTGCAAACCTCGATGCCATTTTCACGATTCACTGCGGAAATGGCTTTTGGAGCATAAAGTTGTTACGAGAAGGCGACAGATTACAAGAACACATTGAAAGATTTGCAAGTGGTGGTCAATATGCGTCATTGGGATTGACTGATTTCTGTCTAATCGATTTTAGAAGAATGGACCTCACTACCCAAGAGAAGATCAATGATGATTTGGCTCTCAGTGAAAAGCTGTTCATTGTTTGTTATGATGCGGCATTCACGAACGTGATTCTCTACAATTCACAAATGCCAGAAAAGATTATTCGATCTTCTACTTGAAGAGTAAAAAGAAAAAGAAGTGTTTTGATGTTTTTTTACTTTTTACCAAAATATAATGAGTAATTAACTTATGTATTTAAAATTGTTTTAAACATGTTCAAAATTGCATTTTTAAGCTCTATAAACTACAGACCGTTTTTGATTGGTTGACAGAAAAGGGCATTTCTTCATTTGAAAAAAAGAACGACGACGATGGAGCTATTTTGTGTGTTGGTAGGATCGCAGGAAGTGAAGGGAAGTATCTTCTCCGTTAAAGTCAGTGCAGACCTATCGATCAGCAGCTTGAAAGATGTCATCAAGGACAAGAAGAAAAACGATTTAGAGAAGATTGATGCGGATCGTCTGAAGCTTTATCTCGCCAAAAGAGATGGTGCATGGCTGTCCAGTACGTCGAATGAAATAAACGTTCTGACGAAAGGCGACACAAGCGCAACGCAAGATTTGCTTGTGCAAGAATTGAATCCAACCTTCAAAATTAACGAAGTATTTGAAAGTACTCTGCCTGCGCGAACGGTTCATATACTTGTAATTCTCACCGATACATCACTAGGAAAAAACAAGCGTCCGCGTGCTGATGAGTGGTTTATTCCAGAGAAACGACAGCAAACTCTTGACAAACAATCGATCGAGTATTTTGAAATGAAAGAATTTCCACCTATGGTTCGTGATGACAGCGAGTACAAAAACATCATGATTCGTAAATCATACCGCATTATCTTCGACGAACTGATGAAGCAAAGTTTCACCAACCGTGCTGGAATCATAAATGGTGAATCTACAATTCTTTGCATCAATTGTAAAGAAAATAACACAATTGGTTGTGCCGAGTGTATGCGTTGTGGGAACTACGTTGTTACAGGGAATCCAGGCACAGGTAAAAGCAGATTGTATCTGTACTTTATCTGGCGTATCATACAGAGTGATTTCGATGGAGTACGTTTGGTCATCAATTGCGGACGTAGATATCATGAGTACTGTTTTGCCACTCGAGAATTCGAACGACTAACCGATGCTCAAGTCGATGATATTCAGGAATCAAAAAATGTTCTTCGACTCATCGATGGTTTGTCGGATAGGTTGCTTGAATGGAGAGGCGTCTCGATTCTCTTTGTGTCGCCCGGTCATAAAGAGTTGAATGAGTATAGAAAGGCGGTCGGCATCCAGTGGATTTTACCACCATGGAGTCGTAAAGAGCTTGAACTTTGCAATACATTGCTTAAGGACAAGTTACGCTTGGATAAGGATGTTTTGAAAAATCGCTTCGAAGAATATGGTGGCATTCCGCGATTCATCTTCACAAAGGATGATATAGAAGCTAAAAAAATCTCTAGCGAGATGAACGAAGCAATAGCGTCTTATGATGCACTGAAAATCATCGAGATCATAAAACGAAATGAATCTGTGAAGGAGAATAATTACAGTCATCGTGTTCTTCAAATGATTCCAGATACAGACAATTTTCTGCTTGACTATCATCTCGCGTTCGCATCGCCATACGTCGTGAAGAAGATTATCAAGACTGTAAACGAAACAGCGCTTGCAAGATTGTCCGAGTTTGCATTTATGTACCAGAATGATCCATCTGGAAGTACTAGCTCTGCTATTGGACATATCTATGAGATGATGTGTCATAGGTGGATGGGTTTGCGACGATCTATGTTGCTGCAATTGCGTTCACTTTCACCGCCAACCAAAGGAATCGAGATCGTGCGCGAAGGAAAATTCGAAGTCATGAGATACGATAAATTGGGAGACTTGGCAGAGTTCTCGTCCAACATTTACTATTGGCCACTATCAAAAACCTTTGCTGGGTTGGACGCGTTCATCGTTGACAATGGCATGTGTTATTGGCTCCAGTATACGTTGAATCCTAAACATGGCATCGTGGCAAGCGCAATCAAGAATTTCACTGCGATAATGGAAGCTAAGGGTGTGAAAGCGTTTAGTATTGTCTTTGTTACTGCTGAAAACATAGCCAAAGGTTTTACACGCCAATCAATTCTTAAAGTCGAGGGGGAAGAACGCAAGAACTCAAGCAAGACACACAGAATTCCACAATATGTGCTCGGTCTCAATCCATATTGGCACACTTGCGAAGAAGACAATGAATAGATTTGCTTACAATTCCGAGTCTTTTTTTGTTCGTAGAATGCCAAAAACAATAGCAAAGTTGCGTAAAATTTATCTAAATATTATGATGCCATGTTACTCATTCCGTTATTTGATCATGAATTGTTTCGATTGGAATACCAAGGTCAATCAAACATTATAACGCGAAATTTGCCCAAGCCTACGCGACATGATAGACGAACCATGGCTGAAGGAGCTGTTCAAGACGGTCAACTCCAGATGATACGAGACTTGTACTCAAAACATCCAAAAGCTTTTAATAGTGAGATGGTTCTCACAGCTGCGAATAATGGCCATTAGTGTAAAAGGGTAACCCTTTTACTGGCTTACACTATTGTGCAGTGAGGAAGCGCAATTGATTGGCGACAGGCGTCGTCAATCAAGAGGAAAGGAAAGAGAGAAACCGAAAGAGACTTACTCTTTTGGAGGAAAATAAGGAACTGAGTTATTGTTTTAATAAAGCTACCTAGAAAGTGAAATGACTGACTGATGCTCGAGTGTCCAATTCGAACATAACCGCAATCAATGAACTACCGCACCTAGCAGAAGTTCGCATCTCTACACACAGTAAGAATTCGTACTTTATCAAATCCGTTCGGGTTTATCCCGTTTTCAGACCCATAGGGTCTGATATGTAATGGAGACCCATTACACTCGTGGCCGCATTGAACCTCGGTGGTTTGTCCCCGAACAGGCTTCTCATTACCATAGCTCGATGTGGGAAACGGGGTAGGATGTACTAGCGTCGCAAAATGCGATAGCACGCACGGAAGAAGAAATATCAGCGATCCGAGAGACCCTTTCACTGTTGACTAGTCGAAGATATACGCAGTACAGCTGGAAAAGTGGAAGCTTGGTGATTGATTTTACACAAGCGACTACAGAGATGAAGAATCTACGGAAACAAGTGATCGAATCGAAAGGCAACTTGAACGTACACTGCCTGAAGAGATGTACGCTGTTTAAGCGAGGACCATTGTGGGGTAAATCGGGAAGAACAGTGACTGTTCAATCCTTCCGAGAAATTAGTCAAGCAAGCGATACAGTTGAGGATGTGCTCAAATGGAGATGGAACGAGCCTTACGCCAGTGAGTTTAGATGTACATCTCGGCAATATCCTCTATCTAGGAAAGAAACGTTCCAGTTTAAACGACTGGTACTTACATTGGTGGCGAACTATCCAGAGATACTATATCGAGCTGATCCAGTGGAGATACTTCGACCGAGGAACATCCAAGATCATACCGAAAGTGAATGGATGCTGAAGAATCAGCCAAATGGTTATGGGCTCGTGGTGACACATTGGTCGGTGCCACCAAAATCATTAGGCATCGTACGCTCTCTCGAAGAGTGTGAACGGAAGACAAACAGAGAGCTGAGATCGCCTCGCTTACCAGTACTCTTCTATTCCTCCCCACTACTTACATCGTTGGTGGAGTTGTGGAATGGTCCAAGCCGACGAAGGAATGACCGAGCTATTATTGTTCATTTCTGTCGAAAGTCCTTAATTGACCAAGGAACAGCTCTCATAGAGCAAAGCAAAGAGCTATGGAAGAGAGAATCGCCAACCATTGCGAAAGCACTTGATAGTGTGTCATGGAGCTCCATACATCGTCTCCATGGGTCCGCTGCAAGAGACAGACGTCTGCTATACCGGATTAAAGGTCGAAGATTACCGATGTGGGATTCTACACAAGAGCGCATGGGATGCTTCCATGAAACATGTCGAGTAATCTCGTCAACCACTTACACGCACATGCTGTGGGAATGTCCAGCGGCAAGTGCTATATGACACTACATCGAGAATATGTGGACACTAATGGGAGCATTCCCTAATGTAAACAACAAGTATTGAGAGCGGCCTTTTCGCTGAGGCTTCCTTCTTTCCCTGGACGAATATGGGGTTGTGTGTTGAAGACATATGAGCATCCCATCAATGGACAGTTGCAACGGCAAGGTTACTTTGTCGCGAACCATGTGTGGAGACTTTGTGTCTTTGCAGCCTTCCACACGATATGGGGATGGAGACTTTCTCATTTCGATCGTGGACGACCATGGAGTTGACCGCAAGCGCTTTTCAGCGTACGAAACCGGATCAGTCGAAGTCTATTGCTTTTGGAATATCACCATTCCAACTCCAACACTTTATCTTCATGTGCATGGAGAATATTCGCACGTTTCTTTCGAGACCAACTGACCTCGGACGTGGTAGATGTACCTCTGGTACTATCAGACTCGAATTCGATATATCTTCTGTTCTTTGACGGAGGATCTCGAGGAAATCTTGGTCCTGGTGGATCGGGGTCCGTCATCATCAAAGTGAATGCAGATGGTACTTCTGCAGACCTCGTATGGTTTGCAGCGATGGCTTATACCGTTACCCCGATTACGAACAACGTTGCCGACTATCGTGGACTCCAAAGTGGTTTAGAGACGGCTCACTCGCGTGAGTGGAGACCACTACATGCTGTGGGAGATAGTGAGATGATCATACGTCAGATGCGTATGTATCGCAAGCCTCGTGTTGCTCACCTTCGAACACTATATGAAGAGTCCCGTTTCTTGGCAGATTTGGTTGGTGTTCGATCATGGACCCATCATGTACGAGAATACAACAAAATGGCAGATCTTGCTGCCAATGTCGCTATGGATAAGCGTTCAAATATGCAGGTCGATAGCGAGTTCGAGCGTCCTGAACTCGCTAGCCTCCGGCGCTACCTTCAGAATGACTTCTGTCACTGGGTTCAACTTGCGGATGTATTTCGCGGTGCAGGACAGATGTAAATGTTTTCTGTAACATATCGAAGGAATGTGTAATGCATGTTTACTCTTTATTTTTTTGTATATAGTGATGCATTATGCATGGAAATTTAAGTTCGCTATTGGCGTAACTTAATATACTTACTTTACTACTGCTACATTCGAGCTAGCTAACTCATTGTCAAAAAGGGAGATGCGAAATAAAGGAGGCGAAGAACCTGGCAGCGTATGCCCAGATGCATGTGTACATGTAGCTTGATGTATAATAAGAGATCTGGACTCAATCAATGATGACGTCGATGTAGTTATGTTCTTCGTTTGGGAAGTGCACCCTCTTATTCACCGCTTCGAACTCACAACTAAGGCTTTGACATCCATTTTTGCCTTTCCTGTAGTGTTTATTGTAGTTGAAATAGAGGTGGCATTGTGAATGCGACTCGAGGTACTCTTTGAGCACCTTAATTGTTTCGTCGTCCGGGTGGCCATGGTTCTTCCCATTGGTACTGACGGTAATGCGAGCCGTCTCGATAACCTCCAGCAGTTTGCAAGGCTTATTCTTCTTTGATCCGTGGTGAGGCATGTCGATGTAGTCAAAGTAGTACTTTGGTACATCTTTAGTACCTTTGTTTTTTACAATATCACAATCAACGAGGGCATCAGCAATGTTTTCTCCATCCGCATCACCAGTGAACAGCATTAGCTTTCCTTTGAGCTTAACTATGACTACAATGTCAGTGTAGTTGATTGGTGTGACTTCGTAACCACGTACTGGGGCTGTTTCTAAAAATTTTCTCGCTTCTTCTTGCAGCGTCTTGTTTGGCAGCAGGCATCGAATCCTGTCGCAATCGGACAGAATGAGTTCTTCTCCCTGACAAATGTTCGTCCGCATGGAGACAACTGCCTCTTTGTTCACTTTATTCACGTTTTCTGCAAGGTCAGCGATGTGGTTGCCGAGCTTCCAACCCCTTGGGACTTTCATGTTTGGCCATCGGTTGCTGTCGGCTTGCACCCACAGATTTTGGATGGTGGGGCCTTCTTCTGGAAAGTGAGCCTTGCGCTGCATGAGTGCACAGAGTCCATCAGCATGATCGGTGTCGGCGTGCGTAAGTAACACAAAATCCAGTTTAGACAGATGGCGTATATGAGGCCATGCAGCGAGAGTTCTCACTTCATTAGGAATGACGCTGTCCTTCACCAGAAAACCGCCATCGATGAAAAGTTTAACATTAGATGTCTGCACCACTGAGCTATCACCTTCTTCGCATTGGAACAAGCGTATCCGGACCTGCGATGTATCGGGACACTCATCATCGCCAGGTGGATTCTCATTTTCGTTTGGCATTGGAAGAGTCTTCTTGCTTGTCTCTGGATCATTCCATTTGTTCACCATATATGTATATTTTCGGTTGAAAGAATCATGGGCACGTCGAACAGGACTAGTGGGGGGGGATTTTAGGTCGTACAATGTCGGCAGAGCACCTTTTGCTTGGATGGGGCCGTAGCACGTCGGTGTGATATACAAGCAATGTTTATTTTTTAACTGCCAAAGACTAACAGGATTTTGCATACCGCTATTGATACGCTGATACTTGATGCATTTCAAAAAATCTTGCTCAAATTTGAGACCATATTGCTGCATCCTATCTAGCCTCATGTCTGATAGACCTGGTAGCGTTTCGAGGTAGTATCTCTCCACTTGACTTGACGAGTCCTCGCCTTCTGAATCATCAATCATGCTCGCTGCAACCGAAACGGCATAACAGCAGTTGAGCAACAGATGAATTTTGGGAAAATATGTGAAGTGAGAGCGATCGAACGCGCAGCGCAATCGCCAGCCGGAGTACAGGCCGTCGCGAAGCTCGATGCAGCCACATTCATTCCCGTGGCCAGAGTAGGCGATGCGCACTTCAATTCCGAACATACGCTCGATAAGCAATTCGATTTTATTTTCAAGTTCTGAACTAGTTGGATTCCACAGCACATGGACGCGAATGGTTGGGTTAATACTTGGATATACAACGAAAAATTTTGTATGCTCGACGAATTCTGTCTGCCCGACTAATTCCTGGACAAAATTCGCCACAAGCTGGGCCGCATCTTCGCTATTAACGCCGACAGCACGAGCCATATAGAATAGGTCGTTGATGAGATCATCCTGGAGATCTATCGGATTGCCGACGATCAGTAAGCATTCTGTTTTAATGTTCGCTGTTTGTTGCATAGATTGGTATGCCACCTGAACATTTTCTAAGGTAGGAGACCGAGGTAGTTCGTATGGCACCACGCGCGCTCCACGAATTGAAAATAGAACGGCTTTTTTTTCAAAACGTTTCATGAGTTTGCAGAACGGGTCTTGCAAATGGGAGGGGTATTCACTGTGCTCAATAAAATAATTAATAGCATCTCTTGACATCTGAAAGATGCCTTCGTCAGCTCCGTTCACTGTAATATCGCTCACTAGCAGATAGAAGTCGTAAGATTTGACATTGCCGCAAGATTCATGAACGCGACATTCATGCTGTTGCGCGCACAGCAACATGTGCAAGACCGACGCTTGCAACGCGGTTTCCGTACTATCTTGTTGCGAGACCACTTCAGATTGTTCTAGAGCTGTTTGAATCGTCTGAAAGCGCTCGATCGTTGCCTCCTGGGCATCGATCTCTACCGCCATGAGTTTGTTAACTGCTAGTTTTCCCAAAGTTGTAACCATTCGCTCCACTGCTGCCCACTGATCCTCATTCAGGTGAAGATAGTTTGCATGCGTTAAACTTTCTGTGGGACCCGGTGTGACTTCGCTGGTATCCATTTCGCACTTGTGTTGGTGTGAGAATGTGCGCCCAGAATTTGCGGCACAAGACCACCCGTTCCAGTTACACGCAGCGTCTGTCGCCGCGATTATCGCTGACAGAGATGTAGTTATGTTCAAGGTTTACATCTATAGTTTGGCCCACATTATTCTTTCTTTGAACCGATCCGGTCCTAATAAAATATTAGGGACCGGACCGTGCCCAAATCAGCTCAATATTAATTTTGAAAGGTTTATTGGTTATGGAAGATTATATTTTGATAGGAATGATCCCCATAATAATACAGTTCAGAATCTGCTACATTCAAGATACGTGGCCTCCTTTGTAATGGGTCTCCATTACATATCAGACCCAGCGGGTCTGAAAACGGGATAAACCCGAACGGATTGGTAAAGTACGATTTATTACTGTGTGTAAATGTAACAATGATGGACTCTTATTGGTCGAAAATCTGAAAATTGAAGGATGATTGGTTGAAATTAGAAACTTGAAAAACTTGGACGGTCGTGGAGCTTGGGGAGGAAGTAGCGAGTTGTTGGCAAAATGAAAAGTGAATTACATGGAGGACTTAGTTCGCTACCACTACATCTAAGCTCCCGTTGAATGCATCTTTTCCTAGTCTGATTACGATCAGCTTTCTACTTTCTTCCTTTACACATGTATAACATGCAATTATGTATTTCTGATTATTTTCCCTCTTAATGTATTGAAATGACTTTAAGGTATGTAATGTCGTCTAGCCTAGAACGCAAGGTCAGGCATGTGTTACAAGTAATCGATGAGTACGTTCATCAGTTTTCATTAAGTTAAAGAGTTGTTGGCCGCTCGATGCAAAAAAGAGTCAACTTGCACTTGATCATACAATTAACAAGTATTAGGGTTTATGGAAAATACATACAACACATCCAAATTTGATCTCATAAACATATATTACTGCTTACTCTTACGCCACTTATATACAAGTTGCATCATTTACATGGATATGAACTGATCTTTTGACGCATTTGTTGAGATTTTGTTGATATCTTTCACGTGTAATATTTTTTTTATTCTTCTACCGTCGACTGGGATGCCGACAAATTTTCGTTGGACTGGCTATTGGCATTGTCATCAGCAAAAATTTTGAGCTGTTCAACCACAGCATTGATAGTCGGACGCTGTTCTGGAGCAAATTTGCACATATCCTTTATCAACTGCCACTGTGCATCACTAAAAATGGCAGGGCGCCTGGGTAATCTACCTTTCTTGACGTTGAACTTGACGGGTAGATCCTTCATTGAGCCCCATGGAAATTCGCCTGTTATTGCCTCGATAATGCACATGGCAAAGGAATACACATCCGAAGCAAACGAGGCGGCTTTACCATTCAACACTTCTGGAGCTTTCCATCTTGGAGCTCCAATGTTGTCATTTTTTTGCAATGCGTCGCTTGATTGTTTTATTTCTACACTCAAGCCAAAGTCTGTCAGCTTCGCTAATCCATCGCTCCCGACCAGGATATTGTTGCACTTCAAGTCGCCATGCACGATTTTCCGACTGTGTAGATATTGAAGTCCGAGCGCTGCTTCATATAACTTGGGCCACGTCTCGTTCCGTCGCTTACCGTCGTCGCCATGCAAGTATGTATCTAACTGGCCGTGGCTAGCGTATTCACACACAAAAAACAACTGTTCGCCTACATGACACGCACCAAATAACTTGACAACGTGTGGATGGAAGAGTTTGAACCAAATTGTCACCTCTTGCTCAAACATTGCACGAAAATCTTCATCTTGGTGATGTATGACTTTCTTGATGACGACGTCTGCGCTGAGCCACTTGCCAAAGTGAACAGATCCATAACCGCCTTCGTTAAAATGGTCAAATTCATACTCAACTTCATATGAAGGAATGAACCAGTCGGTCACCTTCACTTCTGGCATAGAATCGATCGATGTACATGCTTGGTCAATAATTGCAGCTTCCATATCATTGTAGCACGTACGATGTTTGCTCAATTCAAATCGTAGACACATCAGCGCTTCTGTTTTTGCTTGCAGTTGATCCTCTTCACTCGCGCCGATCTGTAGTAGTGTCTGTGGGTTTAGTTTTTCGGAAAAGCGTTGAATTTGTTGTTTTTTCTCATTTTCCCATTTTGGTTTCCATTGATGAATGGCATCATCTGTAGATAGCTTTAGTAATTCCATAAGCCGATCAAGATCGCAATGGAGTACATAGCTGTTGTCAGCCCTCTGTCGACTAGCAGCAAAATTCACCAATTGTTGTTGCTGTGACATTGCCTCTACATCCTTGCAGAAGCGAATGAGTAGGGCGGCGTAATTGTCTAACATTCGTCGTTTAGGAAGTTCTTCCTGCTTTAGAAGTTGGGAGTAGATGTCTTCAAAGCGGATATACAAGTCTTCATTCATGGAGCTTCCTGTTTCTGATTGATGGCACTTTTCTTGAATTTTCTTGAGTACAAGCTTGATTGGAATATTGTTACATTCACGCACACGGTATGCATCCACATGGACGGCATCTTTATGATTATCACCCTTGTTATTGATTGTATGGTTAGTCGTATTCAGTGTTTTTTTGTTGGCCAAGTGGTGCAGCTCACGCACGACATCTGGTATTTTCAGTCGTTCATCTGGGTTCGACGCACACATGCGCATGATTAAGTCCCATTCCTGATCATTAAATACGGAAGATCGATATAGTAGTGATATTCTCGTTACGGGATTGCGAATAATCTGATCTAGGAGTCCACTCCATGGGACTTTTCCACTCAGAGCCTCTACAACGCACATGCCGAGCGAGTACACATCCGATGCAAACGTCGGTTGCTTACCCTCAAGACATTCTGGTGCTTTCCAATTTGCTCCTGTAAACATATTTTCACCACTATTTGTTTTAGCACTTTTGATATCAAAGCTCCATCCAAATCCCGTCAGTTTGGCCGTTCCGTCACCACCAATAAGAATGTTGCTACATCTCAAATCGCCATGCACAATACCACGCTCATGCAGGTAATGTAACCCCAGTGCGGCTTCGTATAATTTTTCCCAGGCTTTGGGCTTGTTGAATGAGTATCTAAAGTAACTATCGAGAGATCCATTGCTAGGATCTTCACATACAAAAGCAAGGCTGCCAGTATCCCATGTGCCGTAGAGCTTCACCACATACGGATGGTTCAGTCGACTCCAGGCGCCATAGAGATTCACCACGTGCGGATGGTTCAGTCGATACCACATCTTGATTTCCTGATCAAACAACTCGAGCATGTTCTTATCGCTCGAAATCAACGTTTTCACAGCAACAGGTGCGCCCATCCACTTGCCGTAGCGCACCGATGCAAAAAATCCACCACTTAAAGTTTTGTGGCTCTCATCATATTTGACTTCCGATGGGTGGATAAACCACTCAGTAGGAAAGTTCTCGGTTGGCTGTGACTGATATTCTATTCCAGTTGGTTGCGAAGGGGAGTTAGGATTTGCATCAGTCTCAGTAGTGTTCACTTGAGCGCCCTTTCGTTTCAAAAGCTGTACGATTTTACTGTGGTTATACTGGCCTGCCACGTCAATTGCAGATAAACCATCATTGTCGCGATGATTCAGCGCTGCATGCTTCGTCAATAGCAACTCAATAATCTCAAAGTGGCCTCCTTCTGCAGCATACAACAACGCCGTTCTTCCATTTTTATCGTGGTGATCTACATCCGCACCATTCGCCAACAGCAACTTAATGATGTCAATGTGACCCCGTTTTGCAGCATCGAGCAGCGCCATCATTCCAAACTCGCCCTGGTGGTCCAACGGCAAACACTTCGTCAACAGTAACTGTACAACGCCCATGTGACCTTCTTTGAAAGCGTCGAGGGACGCTGTTCTTCCATTCTTATCGTGGTGATCCACCTTCGCTTCTTTCGCCAACAGCAACTCAACGATGTCAATG
>BCKE01000033.1:26753-177201 GCA_001600495.1 Pilasporangium apinafurcum
GATAGCCATTATTTTGGACTGTACTTCTGGACCCTAGACATAAGGGCTGATTAGGTGATGGAAGGGATTGAGAGAATCAACGTGGTTCTGGATAGCAGCACTATCGGCGATGAAGAACTATGAATGAGATTCCTTGTCTGCCACTATGCATTACTTGCTTCTTACGACACTATCAATCCAACTAAACATACAAGAGCAATCCTTGACCCATTCGTACTTAATGCACACTATTCACGCATTGGAGTTCCGTCAAGACACGCCAGGAACTTGGAGTGCATAGCATTCTGGTTCGTGTAGTGAGACTCGTCCAAGCTGTACTGCGTACCGAACATATGTCCGACCCACTCGGATTGGCGGTTAATGAAGATATGCGAGTTAGAGCCCTCGTAGTACCTCGCACGTCTAAACTCGGTAACACCCAGCCTCGCCACAAAATCCCGGCTGTTCGCGAAATGTTCGGTGTGATTCACGTAGTCATGTAGCCCTGTTCCGTTGCGGGCATACCAATCAGCACTTGGGTTTCCGAACGTGACCACTCGAAGATGCCCTATGGCGATACGYTTCTGATCCTCCGTGAAAAAATCGTCTTGAGGATCAGYAAGCTGTYGTAACACGTTGCGTAGGAGTWGGCAGCCTTGCGAATATGCGATCATRACGATCCACTGCTGTGCTGTRTTCGATGTTACCTTYGCATTTACTCTGSCTAATTTTGTACGCAGTTCATTTCGAAGCCTATCTTCTGCTGCGATRCTGCTYKYCGTTCGCCTAATAGCGTCTCTCTCACCGACACAYTCCACCAAATCCCAGAGGAGACCATCACCTTTGTTGAAAACTCCAGTGATACTCCTTTTAAATCGCTGTTGTAACTTGTCACAGTACAATTTCAACCAGTAGTACTCACCACCGATGCCATTCACGAATAGCCATGTTTCATTGTTATTGGCGACACTGTTGCCATCTGAGGGAGCATCAATGGTGTAGATAGCAGGTATGACAGTGACTCGTTCTCCATTCACCAAGGGGAAGTCGCTCTCCAACTCCGTGTTCATTCTGAACTCCTCACACCTGATTTCCCTCTGTACGAGGCAGGCTATAGATTTTACCACTCGTTGAATCTGGCATACGAAGGCGTGCCGGTCCATGGGGTCGGAGAAATTGAACTCGTTGAACTCGTCAGGGCGCTCGATGGATTCCACTGGAGCTCCATCCACGCTGGCTCCGGTGGTATAACGTTTGCATGGATCAAACAGGTCAGATAGGAAACTGATTAAATCGTCGCGATTATTCAGAATGAAAATAAGCGTCTTCTTGGTAAGCTCATCTTGTAAAACTTCGTCCAAGATGTCGAGCAGGTCTCCAAAGGTCGTAGCCCTGATGGTACGTCTAAGCACGACAGAGAGAAAGCTTCTGAGAGCTGTTTCACTGGCATTATTGAAGGCGATCCGAGCACCAGCCAATGTGATATCGGCGAGCATTGTAGTAGTTCAGTCTCAGGCTTGAGTTCGGCTAAGAAGTGCACGCGCTGTAGCAAATTCTAGAATGAAAAAGACATCAATGGTCATCCATCCCTACTACAAATCTCAAGGTCAGAATGCGGCGTTTAGTTCGTCATATACTTCTATGCTTTGTGTAAGAGTATCCTGTCTGCTCGTTACTTCGTCTCTTCTCTGTATCAACTGCCACACATCAACTTTTCCTGCATTGTGACTACGTTGTGGTACTAATTCCATGTATCGCCAACGTCCAGAACTTGTCATTCTAGACATCAACGGTTGTTCATCTCTATTACGAATCTCAAGGTTGAGATGCGGCGTTTGGTTCGTCATATACTTCTATGCTTTGTGTAAGAGTATCCTGTCTGCTCGTCACTTCGTCCCTTCGCTGTATCAACTGCCACACATCAACTTTCCCTGAGGGGAGAAGGAGCAAAAAATTACGTTAACTATTATAGTTAGTTAGCACTTCCTTTCTTTTATAAAGGACGCGGTTTTCTAACTATATACTATACTACAAATTCGATGTTGATGTTGGTGTAAAGTTGCCTTGCTCGCGAGCAAGGAGGTCAGTATTTTAGCATCATGATGAAGGATACGCAGGCAAAGTTTGATGTGTTGGGATAGCCGGTAGTTCACGACTTCATAAGTCTATTGGTGAAATGGGATTTCTTGATTTCGATACTTTTTCTGATTTCTTATGTCCTATTGTTGATAAAAAGGCAATGTTTTTCATGATGCTTTATACTAGTATGACCCCGTCATAATGTTGTTCCCATCGTTTTCCATATATTTGAGAGCGTACTGGCGGGTTCCAGTATTAAACATCATGTTAAAATTGACAGCATCTTCGAAGCCAGGGTACGACGTTAAAGGACCCTCGTTCAAGTCCGAGTCATGCCTTCCATCCAAGTATTTGTGGAATATTACCTTCTATTTCCCAACCCGATTGACTCGGTGAAGTTTCATGCTTCGAGATCGGAGGCAGATTGAGAATGCGCCTATTTGAACTATATCCAAACCATTTTGTATGGGTTAAAATCCAGTTATTATATCCCTTCTCGTTCTGCAACCTGAAGAATTCCAATTTCCAGTGTTGAAGACTTATGTGATATCMTGGATACAACTCATTCCATACAATCCAAGCCAAGAAATTGGGTCAAGTTTATTGCTTTCGAAAAGTCCCCRGTCAASRGTGGACAAATRGCGGAGACTCATCCCTTTTCAAAGAATGGTCCATCGTTTCTTTCTGTGATTTTTCTGAAGAAGTTCRTCAATGATCATTTTCATGGACCTCAGTTTTGAATTTACCGGCAATCAACTACTCAGAATTGGATTTGATCTTCGCATCACCGGCAATGGCGATGAGAGTATTATATTTCCTGTTTGCTGGGTCCCTCAGTGTGATGGCGTTGATTACGTCTCCATCCTCAGCTGAGCTATCCATCCCTCTACCAAATGACTATAAGCGTGCTGAGTTGGTAAAATCTCGCTCGAATGGGATCGAAAATGAACCACGCTTTATAGAAGTGAATGGTACGAAGTACCCATTGAATGATGGACCGATGCTTTGCAATGGCACGCTTTACGATCAGTACGTCGAGAAGCAAATTGCAGTGATTATTAGTACGGCAATCCCCAATGTGGCTGGTATCAGGGAGTTGATTCAAAAAACTATTCTTCCGTTCATAAATAATACTAAAGTGACAGCGGAAAGCTACCACAAAGTGTATGCAGAGCTGGAGAAGAGGGAGGGAATCCCGCAGCCTAAAGCCATCGACAACAGTGATGCATCTTTCGGAGCTATGCGTCTTGGAATTAAAGGCTATAATCTGAAATTGGTACGAGATGGTGAATACTCAGAGTACATCGACCATCTCTCAGATGCACAAGTTGCTGATGTCTGTGGCTGGGATTATGAACCTCAGAAGATCAAAATATTTAATGCCCGTAAAAAACACCGCATTTTCGTCACTGATTTCTCTGGATATCGTGAATACACTGATGAAGCAGCTCAGAATCAAAAGTATGTGCCAAGTGTGATCGGTTTCTTCTGCTACAACACTAATAAACGCCAACTGTTGCCCTTTGCAATCACAATTTTGGATACAAAGTTGACGTACACGACGCGAGACACCCCTGAGGAATGGCAATTGGCGAAAATGGCATTGGACGCGGCCGATGCGAACTTCCAGGAAATGCGGCATTTTGTGGAAATACACATGGTGTCTATACCTATTCAAGTCGAAATGATACGATCCATGGCACCCAGCCATCCAATTTACGCATTGTTGGACTACCATTTCTTCACCAATTTCGCACTTGAGTGCCTCGCACGCGATCGTTTGTTTGCTGCCAACTCTGATTTCGACCAGACCATGGGATTTGGTGCTACTGGATCGCTAAGATATATATATCAAGATTTTGACAAGGTTTCTTTTCAGAATGATTTCCCCACCGATATCGAAACTCGAGGTCTGAAGTATTTGCCAAACGACCGCTATGCCAAGTATGGAGAGGAATACTACAAAGCAGTGAAAAAGTTTGTAACTTCGTACGTGTACGCTTATTATCCAACGGATAGTGCAGTTCGCAATGATTCTGAGCTACAATTGTGGGCAAAGCGAGCTTCTCGAATCAGGAAAATCCATGGCTTTCCTACARCATTCAGAAACCGACRCGATTTGATCAAGCTTGTAACTCACCTTGTGTTCCAGAACTCGGTCAAACACCATTTCATGAACGGTGCAGTGACGTGGCATGGATCTGCAGCTCCATACACCACTGGRGCTATCTGGAATAAACCACTACCGACCAAGAAAGGTGTGAAAGTGAACCCATTGGAYTATGCGATCCCATTTGGAAAGATCCCAAACCTCGTGTTCCTTAATGCCAATTTCTTACGCCTCATGCCTCGTATGTACACAGCACTTGAAACTTACAATGCTGCTCCATTTACGAATGAACCAAAGTTGACCAAGCCAATCGCAGAGTTCCATAATACAATGCAAACACTGGAGAAAAATATTGTGGAAGCCGAGAGTAAAGAAGAATTCCCAAATGACCTGATGAAGCCATCCTTAATGCCACACTTTCCGTACATTTAGGGATTATTGATTGATTTCGAAAGTACGAAAGTTCGTACTTGATAACTTTTTCTCATAATGAAAAGAACTGAGTGCCGTCGTTTGTGTTTCATTAGAAATAATCTTCTAGAGGGAATTTGTATGCGGATCTCGAAGAAAGCTCTCTTATTAATCCAAAATATTGTAGGTTTTTCAATACCAAAACCATCACATGAGTCCCTAATTAGAACTTGACATTTTGCGGCTTTCTACGCATGAACGGCTATCTGATGCAATCAGAAACAGCTCAAGAATTACTACACACAACTACACAATGCTGCCCTTTTAGTGAACTGCCAATTCCATGAAAATGACCAGCTTCTTCGCTCCACACGACTGGCAATTGGCCTTTCTGCACCTATTTCCGATTCCATTAATCATCACCAATCCAGTGTTTTTTCTAATTCGGTAGAGAAATGTATGCTGCAACCATATCAATTGCTCATGTGTCACAAAATCATCAAACGTATTTCTTCTGGTGAAATATGAGTCCTGTAGCGAGTTGGTAACAAGGTAGACTGTGGTCTGCTTTGGAACTCGTTTGATGATCCTTTTCATATCTCCGAGTTCCAACTTATCCTTGTGATCTTTGCACTCAGCAGATAAGCTRYTATTTGGGACCAACAAATCAATCTGGTCATTGTTCTTTGTTCTCTCGAGATTTCTCAGATTCAATTCTTCAGGGAGAAAGTYTGGCCACTCTACATTTGGTGGAGAGAGTAATGAAATCTGCAGACCACTCAATGGGAATGCGAAGGCGATCCGATCATCTGGAGACTCTCTCATTCCCAATTTGTACAACAATGCAGAAAAGAAAGCATCAAAATCAATTCCAGAGAAGCCACCTTGGTGACTTGTAAGGGCGATAGAGCCAGCAACTAGAGCTTCTAATTCCATCCCGTCATTTACAGGTTGCTCGTTATTTTCGAAATTCAGAGCTCGGGTCTGCTCATCCACATTTGACAAGGCTTGATGGAACGGTAGTAGAATCCCATTATAGCGTCTCAATGTACGAAATCCCTTACTTTTCATCAACACAAGGTCTAGAAGGATGTTCTCATTTATTGGCGGAAACACACAACGGCACCTCCGATTGGTCTTGTCCTTCGCTATTTTGGAAGCATTGTTGATCATCAGATCAAACGACTTTGTTTCACTGAGACGCACATAGTGTCCATTGATGAGAATGCTCTTCCCATCATCCACATAGCTTGTACAAAGGGAAAGACAGACTTGACCAGCGAGAAACCATGAAGAATGTTTCTTCCAATCCATAAACACATGTGCCAACGCTCCAGCCATCTTGTCCAAGTACTCCACAATACCTGCTTCATTCACAGGATTGTCGAGAATGTATCTGAGTGCGTTCATTGCAAACAATGCCCTGCTGTTAGAGACAATGCTCTTCAATTCTTTGGGTTGAAGTCAATTGAAGCATCTTGAAAGCGTGGAAGTGACGGGAACATAACACACCACAAGAAAGAAGACCCATAATTAGTTCGCGAGAATCTACCTGTTGTAACAAGGTTTCTCGCTGAACCGTCGGTAGAACTTATGATCGCTACCGAACCAAACATACGGAAAACGTTCCGAATGAATCGAAGATATTTAACTCTGTCAGAGGTTGATCTTTTGTTGAGAAGTGGGAACTCGTCCAAGAAGAAAACGCAGAGTTTTTTCCTTGATGATAAAACATTTTCGACATCTCTGTGTTGCCCTTTTCCACTAAACTCTTCGGCCCCAGTCAGTAACGCCCATATGAACCCATACGTATGGAGATTGAGCATAAAAGAAATCTGCTTCACTCAACCTCCAGCCACGAGTTCACAATCTGCTTCCACACACGCTTGAAACAACGCTGCTCTCGTGTGCATCCAGTCATACGAATAGCAAAAACGATGTGGATTGGCATCATATGCATTTTCAGAGACCGAATTCTACAACGACAGCGATTGACAACCAGCGATGACTAAATAAGAAAATAGAGGGTATTGAGATGTTGAAGCTGGTGGATATTCTTGAAATATGTCAATGGGAGACAAATTCGACTACTTGTGAAAAGCAAAAGGCAGTGGATGAATATTGGTGTCGATGATCAACGATAATGTCGCGCATGGACGAGTGATATCTATTGATACAACTGATATCTTTTGATACAGCAACAGCATTTCAACGGTCGTTTACCCATTGGTACCCAAGTGCTGATGGCAGGTGCTATGACAGATTTGAAACGGGTTTCTTCATGGACAGAAAGAGAGGCGTCTCTTTTTTCTTTTACGTGAAATTTTTGGGGAACGTTTGATGCGACGCTCGTATTTCTCTCATGCTATGAGTATATATAATAAGGCACTGGTCTTTGAGAGTAAGTAAAGTCTTTTGAGCAAAGTGGTTTTGAAGATATTTTGCCAGGATGATGGTTTCTCTCACACTCTGCGACTGCACTTCCTACAAGACATGAACCACTTGTCCAATGCTGATCAGCCGTACAAGAAAAGAAATGATAGTCTAAAGCTCCTGTTCAAGATCTCGGTGGATACTGCCAAACACAACGTGCTATCTGATATGCAATGTCGTCAAGTTGCCATTGTGATGATTTATGAGTTTATCCTTGACCAATACACGATTAAGGTAATGTACTAAGTAACAGATTTGAGAGGATTGGTGATTTACAAAGCGAAGAATTCAAAGATAAGAATGAATGACGGTTTGTGCCCTCAAGGTATCCACTCTTGAAACGTCGACATTTCCTAGATCATAACTGTGAGAATGCCAAAGTCAAATGATCTTCGCTGACGTACAGTCATTCCCGTGCACATTTACGATATTGATATCTCTGCCTTAGGAGTAACAGAGAGTTATCTCTCATATCTTGGCTAGGAATGTTTTGCAAATACTATATTGGGGTGTGAGAGCTTGTAATCTCTTTGACTGACGTTAACAGTGAAGTTGACATGCATTTCGTCATTTTCAAGTCACATGATAGTAGTGTTGTCAACAAAGTCTTTTGGGTCTCTTACGAAGTACGCCATATCTGTCTACAGTCATACTTCTCGATATTGTTGTGGTGTGTATCGTTCATTTTGCAGAAAACCAACCGCAGGAATGCAGTGCGCTTGTTAATGATGAGATCATCTTGGGAAAGGAAGCATGATACTGCTTGATATTCCTACTCAAGTGTTGTTCCATTAGCAACGTAAGTGGATGACTTGCTGTGATTGTAAAAATGGTGGCCAGGATTCAGATCGAAATGAATGATCCAAATACTTGAAGATAACGTGTTGTACTATATAAAAGGGTAACCCTTTTACTGGCTCACACTGTTGTGCAGTGAGGAAGCGTAACTGATTGGCGACGAACGTCGTCAATCTAGAGGAAAGGAAAGAAAAAAAAGCCGAAAGTGACTTACTCTTTTGGAGGAATATTAGGAACTGAGTTATTGTTTTAACAAAGCTATCTACAAACTGAAATGAATGATTGATGTTCGAGTGTCCAATTCGAACACAGCCAACTATACAAAATCGTATATGAAAGGATTGTTTCTCTTTGATAACATGGGAATAGTATTGTTTACTATTTCTTCCATGTCTTGTAAAAGATGATTTATTTACGGACAAACCGTAAACAATAAACAACCGCACCTAGCAAAAGTTCGCATTTCTACACACAGTAAGAAATCGTACTTTATCAATCCGTTCGGGTTTGGACTATTTTCAGACCCGCTGGGTCTGATATGTAATGGAGACCCATTACACGAATCAACCCATCTTTATGAAGAGGTCTGGCAACTGGGTACTGTTTATTTGTGAAAAACTAGTCACATGTGGAATGCCATGAACGCACGGCTGTATAAGGTCGCTTGCGATGGAGATCTACAGAGACTTCGGTATTTCGTAGAGGAGGAAGGAGCATCAGTGAATGAAAAGAACGACGCTGGCGAGACTTTATTACATCTAGCAGCAAGTGAGGGTCATCTTGATATAGTCAAGTACTTGATCGACAGTGGAGCAGCAGTGAATGAAAAGAGCAAGGATGACATTACTCCATTACATGAAGCAGCAAGGTGGGGTCATCTTGATGTGGTCAAGTATTTGATCGACAATGGAGCAGCAGTGAATGAAAAGAACAACGCTGGTGATACTCTATTATATGTAGCGGTAAGCTGGGGTCGTCTTGATGTGGTCAAGTGTTTGGTCGACAGTGGAGCAGCAGTGAATGAGAAAGACAACATTGACTGGACTCTGTTACACCGAGCAGCGATGCAGGATCATCTTGATATAGTCAAGTATTTGATCGACAATGGGGCATCAGTGAATGAGAAGACAAAAGACGGCGAAACTCCACTATATCTAGCAACATCTTGGAGTCGTCTGAACGTGGTCAAATATTTGATCGGCAAAGGAGCATCAATGAATGAGAAGAACAACTATGGTATTACTCCATTACATCGAGCAGCGATGCAGGATCATCTTGATATAGTCAAATATTTGGTCGACAGTGGAGCATCAGTGAATGAGAAGAGCAAGAATGGTTGGACTCCATTACATCGTGCAGCAAGTGAGGGTCATCTTGATATTGTCAAGTATTTGATCGACAATGAAGCATCAGTGAATGAGAAGAACAAGGATGACATTACTCCATTACATGAAGCAGCAATGCAGGGTAATCTTGATGTGGTCAAGTATTTGATTGATAGTAGAGCACTAGTGAATGTGAAAGACAACACTGGGTGCACTCCATTATATCTAGCAGCAAGATGGGGTCGTCTTGATATAGTCAAATATTTGATCGACAATGGAGCAGCAGTGAATGAAAAGGCCGAAGAATATGGCTTAACTCCGCTATATGAAGCAGTAATGCAAGGTCATCTTGGTGTGGTCAAGTATTTGATCGATAGCGGGGCGTCAGTGAATGAGAAGAGCAAGGATGACATCACTCCATTACATGAAGCAGCAAGTGAGGGTCATCTTGATATAGTCAAGTATTTGGTCAACAGTGGAGCAGCAGTGAATGAGAAGAACAACTATGGTATTACTCCATTACATCGAGCAGCGATGCAGGATCATCTTGATGTGGCCAAGTATTTGGTCGATAGTGGAGCAGCAGTGAATGAGAAGAGCAAGAATGGTTGGACTCCACTACATCATGCAGCAAATGTGGACAATTTTGATATAGTCAAGTATTTGATCGACAATGAAGCATCAGTAAATGAGAAAAAAAACGATGGCGAGACTCCATTACATGTCGCTATGAAACATGGTCACGCAGAGATCATCAAGCTGTTACTTGATAATGGCGCTGATCCAGACAACGGCTTTAAAATTCACGACGATTTATCATCCAGCAAGTAAATACAAAATGAAAGGATTATATGAGAATACAATCAAGCGTGATAATAATAAGATCAAAAAAATTGGATACAGCTTAGTAGTTATGTGGGAGTACGATTGAAAAAGATTAAATAAATTAATCGAACGCATTCAGCGAAAGTTTAGAGATTATTATATCAGAATACGGCTCCAGAATTTAGCCAAGCGCTATCTGGATAAATCTGATGAAACAGAGTGTTTGAATTGTCAAGCCTAAAGCAAATGCCTATTTCAAAATTTTGTTATATTAAAGTTTAGATGCAAGTATGATTATATTGAGAACTCTACAAAAACGACTCTCGCAAGTGTTGATGTTTCTGTGCCTTTAGTAACATCCCGGGTTTCTGCGTCGTCTATACGTTCTTGCGACCCAGCAACTTCTTCACCAAATCCACGTACCCATAAACATGACGAACTTTAACACTGTCGATGACTCTGATGTTCCATCAAGCAGCTGGACCAGTACCTTAACGTTGATGTCTTCACCTTCCTAATCCAACAGCTCCACAACTTCACAAAAGTCATCGACACTGTCCTTGGGAAACTTGCTCAAAACACAATAGAAAAGTTCATCACTCTGTAAAGTGATCGTCGAACTCTAAGAATCAGAGTTGGAAGCAGCCGATAGACATGAGTCCGCAGACATGTCGAAAACGATAACTTCAGACTCACTCGGGTATAGTCCTTTACAAAACTGTTCAATCTTCTCCACCGCAGTTGATATTTTCGGTCGCTTGGAGGGTTCGAACGCGCACATTTCAGTAATGAGCTGTCATTGCTCTTTACTAAAGTGCGTAACCTTATCTGGAATTTCACCTCGCGTCACATAATAGATAACGGCGGCATCTGGAATATCTTCTCGCCACGGAAGATCATCCGTGGTAATTTCAATAGTACACATTGCGAATAAGTAGACATCAGATTCGAACGAAATCGAGCTCTTACCTCTGTTCATTAAAATCTCTGGCGCCTTCCACTGCATAGCTCTATTACCTGCTGCCTATTTGATGGAAGTGGATACTACAACAACATGACTCAACCTAAAATCTGTGATTTTCGCCTTGCCATCTGCACCAACCAAGAGGTTGTTTCCCTTCATATCGCCATGAATCACATTTCCCACATAGAGGTATTGTAGTTCGAGTGCCACTTTATATTTCTTCTGCCATTTGAGATGGTGATTCTTTGGTTTTCGCAGAAACTCGGGAAGTGTCCATGTGGAGCGTATTCACACACAAAGAAGAATTCTCCAACATGGCATGCACCGTAAAAACAGACAACGTGCTCATGCCGAAGTGAGTATCATATTTTGACTTTTTTGAAGAACTGATGTTCGATGGTATCATTGTACTTGCTCAGGTGTTTGGCCACGGCAGGAACGCCTTGCCATTCTCGACGATGTAATGACCCAAAGCCACCACTGCTGAAAGATTTTTCCTTCCACACTACATCGTAAGGAGGAATGAACCATGGTTCTACCTGGATATTTAGACCCTGGATGTTATCAAGGTTGCTGATGTATCCTGCTAGCGTATTTGTCAGGTTCAAGTACGTTTTCGAGTTCCTAAGTCGTTGTTCGGTCATTTCATAACATAATATAATTAGTGATTCTTTTCGTGATCTTGTATTCTTAAATTCCCTCGCGATCGCTTGTTTATCTCGGCAAAACAGAGCAAATCCTTGTTCCTACACTTGTTGATCTTTTTCCCAAAGTTCTTTACTGAAAGACTGCGCAACACCGTCTTGAAGACTTCCTATCCGTCCAATGATAGCGTCAATGTCTTGATGGAACAATTCTATGCGATCTGTGAGTCTTCGATGACCTCCAAATCGAAGGAGTAGTTTGTTTTAGCTCGAGTATATGGCCGGCAGCTTGTGACATCGAGACAGCAATCGTGATCACTTGTCAAGAACAGCTTTTCCGTCACACTGGTTAGAGAGTCTGTCTGTGAATAGATCTTGATCAATATCATGTAGATGCAAGTACATACGACTTTCGATTCGTATGTCTCCTTGCACATACAAAGCGCTCGCTCTAACACGTATGAGGCAGAAAAGGGTAGATCAGAGACAAATACTTTATCTAATGCATGTGGTAGTGTTATTAGTTGTGATATTTGTTATTGGTTTGGGTTAGTTCCGTCCGGCTCTAAATGGCTTTGGGTGGAGGTATCAATAGAGTCGATTGGTCGGATATGCATTTATGATGCCTGTTGATCTGGTGACGGCGTCATGATTGCGTCCATTGTCGTACGTTAGTTCTTGTCACCAACAGGAGTTTAAAGTGCCAACGAATTCGTCGCCATTTACTCCATATCTATCCCCATGGTAGTATCCAATCCCGTTTCGTCTTCATTGCTATTGGTATTGGATACTGCACCATGGATTCTAAGATACTCAACCACATCAAGATAACCCGCAATTTCTGCTAGATATAATGGGGTGTTGCCGTTTTTCGTCTTTTCATTTAGTGCTGCTCCATTCTCGGTCAAATACTTGACCACGTCCAGATGATTTCGCCTTGCTGCTAGATGTAATGGAGTCTCGCGATAGGTGTTCTTTTCGTTCACTCCTGTTCCTTTCTCGATCAAATACATGACCGCATCAAGACAACCCACAAATGCTGCTACATGTAATGGAGTTGCACCGTTTTGCATCTTCTCGTTCAGTGCTACTCCGTTGTCGACCAAATACTTGACCACGTCCACACGGTTCCATTTTATTGCTAGATGTAATGGTGTCCAGCCATTACATTTCTTCTCATTCACTTTTGCTCCTTTCTCGATCAAATATTTGACCACATTCAGATGACTCCCATATAGTGCTTCATATAATGGAGTCACACCACCCGTGTTTCCCTCATTCACCGCTGCTCCTTTCTCGATCAAATATTTGACCACATCAAGACGACCTCGACGTGCTGCTTCATGTAATGGAGTCTCACCACCCGTGTTCCCCTCATTCACTTTTGCTCCTTTCTCGATCAAATACTTGACCACATCTAGATGACCGAGTCTTGCTGCTATATGTAATGGAGACTTACCACTCTCGCTCTTCTCATTCACTAATGCTTCTCTTTTATCGATCAAATGCTTGACCACGTCCAAACAACCCCAATATGCTGCTACATGTAATGAAGTCTCACCATTCATGTTTCCCTCATTCAGTGTTGCCCCTCTGTCGATCAAATACTCAACCACATCAAGATGACCATGATATGTCGCTACATGTAATGGAGTCTCACCACTCTCGTTCTTCTCATTCACTATTACTCCTTTCTCGATCAAATACTTGACAACGTCTAGATGGCCCCCATATGCTGCTAGATGCAATGGGGTCAAGTCATACCTGCCCTTCGAGTTTACTGCTGCTCCATTCGTCTCCACGAGGGACCGGATCCCCTCTAGATCTCCGACTCGAGCAAGCTCATACACCGACGAGGCCTGTGCACTCATGGCATTCCATGCGCGACTTGGTAGCCTGAATTTCCGAATGATCACATCACAACATTATATCAAAAACTCGCTGTAATGCAGTCATTACTTCTCAAACTTCATCTTTCTTTGATTATCTATATGAAATAAAATACAATAATTCAACTTGATTAAAACATTGTCTAGTCGCTTATCATCGCCATCAGCTATTTCTCTGTGTGAAGGAGTCATTTTCTTCATTCTCTTCCATCAGGACGAGATATCCAACAACCATCTCCATCTTCTTACACAACAATGGCAAAGAAACAGAAACCAATGAAGATGATGATACTAATAATCTAGCTGGCTACAAACAGAGACGAACGACTTAACAAAACGAAACAAATCAAGACCATATATGCGATGTTGAACCACTCCGTTGCATTTGGAGTTTCATTCATTCATGAACGAACAAGATGATGCTCTGAAGTGATGCCGTCGTCTTCAGTCCAGTAACAAATATGATAATGAAAGAAAGCTCGTGATGCAGCTAGAGTAAGTAATCATGGTTTCATCCGTTGTCTTCGATTAAACATGCAGTAGTAGAAGAGATGAATATCCAATATTATGCAGCATCAGCGACGTATACAATTAAGATATGAAGCAACCAGAACAACTAGTTGAGTTTGCCAGACACGGCACCAATCAACTTGCTTGGGGGACCAGCTGCACTCTTGGGATAACACACAAGGTGTCCAGGGTTGCTGTTAATGTATGTGTACACCTTGCATCCGGTCAACTTGGCACATGCTTCACAGCAGAGCGATGGGAGATTTGCATAGACTGTTTGGAGATCGTTGCCATAGTAATCGGTGTCAGTTTCTTGTGTTGTACATTGTGCTGGTCTCGCGATGCATTGGTAGTAAGTAAGGTTCCATGGTTGACAGTATTGGTCAGAGGGACAGCCAGTCGTACCGGGGCTATTATCGTAGCTACCGAACGCTAGAGTAAAACAATCCGACGATGGCGTTGACGTTGGCATTACTGAGCTACTTCGTCCTCCAAAATTCGTGAGAGCGACAATAGCGTTCGCTCTAGTCGAGTCTATCAAAGTCCTGTTTGGCATATTTTTTTTGGTATCACATGATTAGCCAAATTTCTATGACAAGCAACTGTTAAAATGTTGATAGCAAGCGAAGATACTTCACATGATACACATGCATTTAGTGGTCTAAGTTGGGGAACTCCTGAATACTTGGGAGGTAAACACCTATCGTCTATTTCAAATGTACAAATTTGATCCGAATGAGTGACCAGAGATCGACAAAGTGGTCCAGGAGCTTAGAAAATTCACTGAAGTTGACACTTAACTAAACGTGATCTTTCTTAAATTTGATCGAGCTCAACGATAATGTTTCAAATGGATAGTCAAATGACAACCAGGCACTCTACAAAAAAATGCACCCCAAAGATACCTTCAAGAGTAATGCTTACCATTGATCAAGAGAGAACCGAAAGGATTGCGTTCGAATTTAGATATGCATCACATTGCTGGAAAGCAAGTCGTACATGTATTCGTGTTAGCAGCTTTTTATGATGTACATTCACATGAACTTGCAACTGAAAAGCGAGCTCGACGATTCCGAATTGGCAGTACTCGTTGTAGCCTAATAGACAGTCGTGACTTCCAGTGCTTGTATGGATAATGGAAAAGATGAAAACAAGTAAAGTCCATGGAACGATAAGGTTGTTGGTATGCATTCTGATACAACAACTAAATCAGACATTTTTGTCATGCATGTGTGCTTAATATGAGTTGAGAAAAAAAAGAGATTCGTGATTGCCGACAAAGTTGCATTAAAGGCGAAGAGATTTTCTGGTTATTATCACAGATACATTCTGAGCTTCTGACAGCATTTTTTCTTCTTTCCCACCAGCTAATGCTGCACTGTCACACATTGAATTGCTACATCTTTTCTTTTATTCTTATAGCATGATTATGGATACTCTATTTTCTTCAAAAGAAAGATATGTAGCAAGTGTGGCATCTAATATGAGATCAACAAGAACATCTTTCGTGCGCTTCTCATGTTAAGACTCGATGTATGCCAAGTGTGATGGCAATGCGTGGGATTCGTTCATGAGCAACCACATGTTCTATCTATGGTTTATGATGTATGATGCGATAGAGCACCTCGGAGAGTGTAAATGTGTGGAATGGATATAAAAAAATGTATGACTAAGTATACATACTGAAGCACGGGGTTGATCCAACAAGTGGTCTCGTAACAGCACGTACTATGTCAATATCTGGACCAAGTACGCTCGCGATGTCGTAGTATCGTTCAATGCCCTCTTGCTCATTCCACAAACCTCCAAGAGAAGCACAGATGAAGCTGTTCTGCGCGGTGATAGGATAAAAAGATGCTCTCTTCCCCATGGATATCGATGCAAGTCTATCGGTCGATGACTTGAAGGATACCATGAAGAAAGACACTCTAGAGAAAATCGATGCGATTCAATTGAAGCTACATCTCGCCAAGAGGAACAACATGTGATTGAAAGACAATGAAGCTACTATGGAGCAACTGGAGAATGGAGTCATTACTAGTGGCGTTGAATCGATGATCTGTAAAGAAGAAGAAATGAAGTCAGCATGGACCCTGCCGCAATGGTTGTTTGAGAAATGCAAAATGCCAGCGATAAGGCAGATTCACGTCCTGGCGATTGTTCCGACGCGAGCGAACAGCAAAATTAGCGAGGAGAAATCAGCCATAACGTGATTGATAACAATAAATGAAGAGATGCATAAAGAAATGCACAAGATGCATGAACAGGTGATGCAATCAAATCACAAGAGGTATGCTCACTTAGATATATACCAAGCTTCGCTATGGAAAGAGTGGTAAAGAGGCAAGAAAATTGATATCGAGCTGTTTTCGCAAAGATGGCGAGTTTACGAGTGAAGAGACCGAGTTTCGTGAGTGGCTAGAGGTGTACCCATTATCTCAATTGAAGATAAAAGGAAATCCCTCTCAGTTTCTGATCAAGACATACGAGATGCTGCAGTACATGGAGTTTTGAACGTCGAAGGAGCCAAAGCTGACGGGGTGTCGTATGTTTTCGCTACTACCAGTGTCGACATCCTTTGTCCCAGCGCACATCAAGATCAGTACGATTGTCCTACATGAAATGAGTACGCGCATCCTGCAAACGCAGAAAGATCAATGCCTTCTCCGTTACCTCAAGTGACAAGCCCAAGTTTCATCCAACAAACAAAAAGTTTCAAGTCATACGAGACGAGCTTTAGGAGAAGGGCTTCCACATTCGCATGTTCGAGACGATGAAGCGCAAGTTCACGTACCATATCACGACGAACGGCTACAGTGTGTCTTTGCTCCAGCAGTGGCCTGTGAAAGAGAAAGATAAAGACATGAAGGTATCTCCTGGCAATTACGTTTCCGATACTGTCGTTGGGATCGACCCTAGCACACGATCACTCTACATTGCCATTCGTGTGTAAGAAGTTGATATGGAACAGGAGAAAGCGAAGCGCAACGGAAGAAGACGTAAGCAAAAACAAGCGAAAGAATCGAAGAAGAAAGGGCAAAAGGAGTGGAAGAAGAGACGCAAGCGAGCCAGCAACCAGCGATACGATGTTCAACAGATATCTAGGCAAGAGTATAGACATCTTGCTAGGATGAACAAGTATATGTTCTGGCACGGGAAATTGAAAAAGAGGGAATCCGAGTATGCTAGAACCATTCGGAAGATGCCCTCGTTCAAGGTGGCGTTATACGCCCAGTATATGACAAGCGTCAAGTACGTGTGAAGGCACCTCGACTTCATGATGAGCTTTTGCGCGACGTATCCATTTCGTAAATAGCGTTTCTTTCGGCCCAGATTTAGTTGGAGGACGTTGGCACATCTGGGAAAGCGGTTGGTATCCATGCCAAGTCCTCAGGTTTGCATTACCGTTGGTGACTGGAGTCAACAGGACTTCATCAAGGGTCATGTGCATGCACTCGTGAAGCGACTCACACATGAGCTGGTAACACGCGCGACCGTGCTGCAGATCGACAAGTACCACACGGACCGGCTCCGAGTGCTACCAGTACCTCGAGAAGACGCCATTTTCAACAAAAAAGCTGATGAAGTGTGGGCGTCGAGCTTTCCGACCAGGTTCTCTGTTGCAACAACGGCGAGTGCATAATCACGTGGGAGTGAAATGTGAATGCGTCGAAGAACATTCCTACACTCGCCATGTGTCTCCTACGTAGACTTCCAAGCCCATTAGAGCTACGGCGAGGAGAATAGAGTGCAGCAAGAGTATCCATGGACAGCAGGGGAGTCTACCGACCTCTCAAATGCGTTCAACGGTCAGATCGTATGTTGCGTAATTTTCGGTTTCATGTTGCATGAAAGTCTTGAACAAGTTGCAGAAAACAACCTACTAAGGTTAGGGTATATAACTGTTTTAAACATTTTGAAACAGTAATGTTCAGATCAGTAAAGAAATGCATAGTGGCGCTTCATTTCTCAAGAAGAAGAGAGACAGACAAAGAGACCGACGTCTCGTTCGTTCACGTGAACGAACATTTCCACGAGCTTTAGCGCTACACCAACCACCACCAAGAACCGATCACTTCATCTTTTAATCGACTATCTGAATACACCTCGCAGTACATAATCGTCCTAACCACTCGTTTATGGCTAAATTTGCGGCATTCTTCACTTGGAGCACTCTGGACATCAGGTACCGACTTGCCTCAGATTTTATTCGAATTCGGTCTCTGAAAATAACTTGGTTTTTGTATAGTTTATACAGTAGACCCTTAGAAGAGTCCAGTAATAAAGTATTATTATCCTCAGATCCTGAAGCGACACCTGCATAAGTGTCTGTCTACTGGAACAAGATGGGGAAGGAGAACGATGGCTCGAGAAAGGATAATGCAGCGTCAGGACTACATGATGGTGCATGGGATCTGAGGTTGTGCCAGCAAGTAACGCCAGGATCCAAGGACGAGGCAATCAATGGTGGGCAATGCCATAGTTCACTGCCAGATTTACCAGCCTTTGGAATGTCAAAGTCACATGGAATGGCGCGAAAAGGGTCCGGTAGGAAACAGACAAACCTTGGTGCTATGGACAGCACGACGAAGCATCAAATGGAAGTGAATGATACTACGTGGAAATCCAATGTTGACAGGTGGAAGCAGGAATCTACGAAGCAATCACTGACTCCGCGCAATAGCAAGAAAACTCAAAAACTATCGCAATCTGAGCTGCTGACTCTATCGAAGGAGAAGAGTCCTGGTGATCATTCTCGGTCCTGCTTTCGAATGCCTCAACCTGCAGCGGATCCTGATACCGATTCGCTGGGAAATGCTGCTTCTGTTGCAATTGCGGTGGATCCGTTCGGTTCGGGCATGAATTCGCCTAAGCACGGGAAGGAGACAAAAAAGCCATTGCCATTGACGACGATTGCGAAGAAAAACATGGAACACCGTCCGCTACTCCGGCCGATATCATCGATTGAGAATGACCTAGAATGGCAGTTTCGCGATGTAGTAGAGTCGAAACCTGATTTGAAATCGGAATTCGTGCAGCTTTGTCATCTCTCGTATCCAGTTATTTTCACATACGTGCTCGAATTTCTTCCAGGTATTGTTAGCATGACGCTTGTGGGGCATCTGAACTCGCCCAAGACGAAAGAATACGTCGACGGCGTGTCTCTCTCCACGATGTTTATGAATTTAACTGGAATCGCCTTTGGCTTTGGACTGGCAACTGCAATGGATACACTATGCTCTCAAGCATATGGAGCTGGTAAACCGAGAAAACTGGGCATCTACTTGCAGAGCGGCTTTATCGTACTGGGTTGTGCTGTTATTCCTGTGTTTTTGCTGAACTGGTATACAACGCAGTTTCTCTTATGGATGGGCCAACCAGAAGAGGTTTCAATTCTCGCAGGACGTTTCAGTCGCATCATTTTACCTGGAATCCCGTTTCTGTACATCTACGAGTTATTTAAAAAGCTACTCCAAGCACAGAATGTCGTGGTTCCAATGGTCTATATCGCTGTGCTGAGTAACATTGTGAACATTGCATTGGGGGTGTACTTGACATTTTATACCTCGTTGGGATATGACGGCGCCGCGATTGCTCGCACCGTCGCCAACATTGTGCTTCCGGCCGCTCTCATCCCGTTCTTCATGTGGAATCCACAGGTCATCCAGGAATGGTGGCCAGGTTGGAAGTTGTCTCAAGCGATCCGCCACTTAAGGATGTTTTTAACTCTTGGCATTCCCGGTATGTTTATGATGCTATTGGAATGGTGGTCTTTCGAAATCATGGCAGCTTTTGTGGGTCTGCTTCCCAACAACGTGGTAGCTATCAGCGTTCACTCAGTTCTTGTGAACGTTTCGACAATGGCTTTCAACTTCTTTTTGGGAATCTCCGTCGCAGCCAATGTCCGTGTCGGGAATTACGTGGGAAGTAATCAGCCAGAGCATGCAAAAATGGCTTCCAACTTGGGTGTGGCGATCTCATTTGGTGTGTCAGCGGTATTGGCTGTGCTGATCGTTTTCACCCGAAACTATTTGCCAGAGGTCTTTATCAACGATAGCACCTCCATTGCGTTGGCTTCTCACGCACTGCTCTTCCTGATGCCCTACCAACTGCTGGATGCTGTGAATTGTGTGATGCAGGGCGTTTTTCGTGGTACGGGTCGGCAATTATTAGGCGCTTATATCAATCTCTTTGCATATTTTGCCATTGGATTGCCTTTTGGTGTATTCTTGGCGTTTTCGATGAACTATGGCGTCGAAGGTATGTGGCTGGGACTTACTGTGGGCATATTCTGCGGATGCATCATTTCTGTTGCCAAGATTTACAAGACTGATTGGGAGGACATGGCTGACTCAGCACGAATTCGCACATCGTAGTTGGAGCTAGGTTCAACTCGTAGTGGTTTGAAGACTCCATTTTGTATGGGTAGTGTTATCTATCGGTTTTGTTTGTTGATACTGTGGGAGTATATCCACTTCTGTAATCAATAATAAAGCAACATCGAGCTTAAGCAACGAAACTCATCCCAATAGCATGGTTCTGAGGAACAAACGGTGTTGTTGAGTTCGCATCATTTCTGTTCTCTTGAAGTTTAGAATCAAACTATTTCACTGTGACACTGGCGCTGTGACAATCGACGTATGTCGAGTTTTATATGAATGGAAAGAGATATTTACCTTCGCATCGATCATTTTGATGGTGCTAAAAATATTAGACAACGGCAACAAGATGTTCAGCAGGTTTGTAGCCATTTCTTTAATCCTGTTTTTATGTGGTCAACGCTATAAAATGTGCTGATGCGATGCGATCTTGTCGGTATTGGCATATATGCGCCACAATGTGGAGGTTATTGGTTATCGCTGTGTTTCTATGCACCGTCGGAAGCAGTAACGCGTTTATGAAGTTTAATCAGCCATGTGCACCATATCGCTGCAGCGCTGGCCAAACTCCGGCTCCTAAGAAGTACGTATTTTGTGGAAGAAGACTGATGTGATGCTAACATTGTGGGTTTGGATAGGGATTTTATATTCACTGCAAACGGGTGTGGAACCGCCGCTATCCCCATTAGTGCTCGATCAGATTTCACGGATTGCTGTAACCAGCATGATGCGGTACGTGACTACTGAAAGGGGGGAATCATAATTTTCGTTGGTACCCATGATCTAGAGTAATGATCCTGACATTTTGATGCATGTGCACATCACACGTATGAAGTGCTACAGCATCTGTGGGATGAAGAAGGCTAAATGTGAAAAGCGGTTGGAAAAGTGTCTGAATGCCAAGTGTGCACTACTGGATGATCCAGTAGAGAAGGAAAAGTGCACATCCACTGCGACGCTGTTTTCAATTGGGGCTCAGGCATGTGGTTATGATTTGTAGCACATACGGAAACCATCAATCAATTTATCCCCTGTATATTGTCTATGTATGTAGATGGTTGCTTGTCCCGCTTTCCAGGAAGCTCAACGAGATGCCTGCCGCTGTGTCACCAACGACAAAGTCGACGATGCTATTAGAGAACGCCTCATTCATTTCCTAGAAGCTAACGACGCACCGAAAGAAGAGCTCAGTGATGCTGCTGTGGATGCATTGCTCGAGAAATATAAGGATCAGGAAACGAAGATGTTTCTTCGACTGTTGGTAAAGTACCCAGAGGCACTCAAAATTGACGCAAACAAGCCAAACTTTATGGATAACATCTACAAAGCGAGTGACAGTGACGCGTCAGCAAACAAGAAAAAGTCATTTGGCGTGGGAATCCATGAGCGCGATGATGCTACGACAGATGAGAGTGTGGATGAGCATATTGAGCTGTAGGCGACAGTAATCTCCCTTTAATTTTGAAATGAAATGTGGACCAAGTCAATGCAGAGTAGTGGTTCACAAAAAAGAAAGTGACTGAGTTTCTTTACTTGTCGAACTGAATGTTGACAATCAATAGAATTGAACTATACGTACGTGTTAGAGCAAAATTGGAGATAACCCACAATTGGGAGTTGTACATCCGAATTGTGGAGTACTGGAAGTACCATTTTCAAGCTTACAAACTATTTCTTAGAGCTGACTGTACTGCAAGCGATGGAGTTCGTACTAGTAGGAGTACGATGAAATATCCGTGCAACCCATCAAAATCCATATACGACAAAAGTTTCGTGCTCTTTTAACAAAATACTTGCTCTTTCCTAATATATCTCTATTCAAATACTCCAACTAACTCATTGATTCCATTTAGCGAAAGCACATACAATTTTTTTCTGTTACTTAAGTTGTGGAGCGATCATATCTGCAGCCAGCTTAGCGAGAGCCTCCATCGTTGCATATTGCTTCGAGGTGATGTGGTTGTGCGCCACTCCATCAGCCGTGCATAGTGTGGCCACTAACGATCCATCAGGAGCGTATACAGGGAAACCGGCGTAAAATTTCACGTCCAGTTCTTGGACGCACGGCATCTGTGCAAAACGCATATCTCGCTGCGGATTCTTAACCACAAAAGCTTTCTCGGCGTAAACCGTGTGCATACACATGTTGTTGTTGCGATCAAGTTTCATGGCGACGTCAGGCAGCTGATACGTCCCCACGGCGTGGAAGTGCTTGTCGTCAACCACCGAAAGAAAACCAATGGGACAATTCATGCGTTTGGCCGCCACCTGAGCGAGTAAATCAAACGCACTGCGATCAAAAGACTCTTCTAGCACACCTGCCTTCTTGATATTCATCAGCCGGCGTTCCTCTCGTTCAGGCGAAGGCATTGGGGCTAATGGATGGTTTGGATTCCCCTTTGTGAGTGCGGCATCATAACTAAACTCATAATCTCTTGTTCGATCCGAAAAATCGAAATCTTCTGGTTGATACGAGTCTTTGGCAGTGCGTAATGTGTTGCTCAAATGATTCTCGATATCCTGACGCACCTTTTGCTTCAATGTCTTAGGTTGCCTCTTTTGCTTCTTGGGTACAGCATTCGAGTCAACAAACTGGTATTCTGACTTACTAGTCGGACTCACCAAGCGTGCAAGCGTTTCCAACGCATAAGATCTAGTGGCAGGATCCTGTGAGTACAATTGGGTAGTTAAATTGTCCAGATCCTCTTCTGAAGCAACTGACGATTGCTCCGTCTCAACGTCGATATCGAGATGGAACTCGTCATCGTTAAGCCATTCATCCACATCCACATCCACCATAATCGGTCCAAGCGCAGGGAGAAGATCTTCGTCGTCGAATTTGCACGCATCTACCCGGATAACACAATGCACGCAGACGCGGTTTTGGCGAACTTCACCGATACGAGCTTCCACCTCATACAACTTGGAGCATTCACCACACGCCATATGTCCGCACAACTGACAAAAGAAATCGCGACGAAATAACGAGAAATTTTTCCGACAGATTGAACAATTTTTCGTCAAAGCAGCATCTTCAGTCTCGGTCGGGAAATAGATGAACGACTGGAAGCCGAACCGACGACGACGGATCACACGTTCAAAGTTCTTTAGCGAATCGGTCAGCAAGCGAGTCACGTACTTTGCTTCAGGGTTGATAAACGCTTCACGTCGTCGCGCCATCGCCTCTGAGTTGGCAGAGGTCAATCCGGTATTGCGACCAAAAGAAGATGGTGGAGTATCTGACGCGTATCCGTGGGCAAAAACTCGGGTGGTTTGGCTGCTGCTGCCACCTGGTCGGTGTGTGGATTGAATATCAAAGCCAACTGCTATGTGATCCAATTGGCGTCGAATCGCAGTTCTATCGGCACTAGAGACAATTTGGTCGTGTATGTGCTTCGGGAGCGTCTTCATGACGTGAATGGCTCGGTCTTTGCTTGGGTACTGGAAAGAACACGTCGAGAGACAGAGTTTCTGCGCACGTTTATGCTTGTGCTTCATTAGAATGCGGTGTTTTGGTTTGAATGTCGCCATACTGACAGTGACGACACCCTGTTGTGGGGTTTGGCTACTACCTTGTTCACCTTTTGAGTTGATCGTGATCGTTTCACGTGTCTTGGAGTCGAAGTTGACACTTCGCTGGAACATAACGTCACCACGATTAAATTTTGTTCCATTGAGCGCTCTCATAGTGGACTCATATTCTCCAGATTCACGATTGATCAGCACACTCAAAACTTCATTCAAGTGGCAACGAAGCTCCGTGGTGGCGATGGCAGCATAAATGATATCGTGGTCATCTGCATCAGATACCATTTCAAATCGATTAACACCCTTCTCACTTGGAAGTCGTTTCCAATTCGATCCATTTTTTCCTCGCGCAACAGCCTCATGTAGCTTTGGAATTGTCGCCATAATGTCCTCTGTGATCTCAGTGTCCGGGATCACAAACATATTTTTGCCTCGCGCTTCGATAACCAGCCCACTTGGCTGGTTGAACTGCGCTTTGCTGCTCGCTCTCACGCTCATTTCTCTCGCCCAACCGCTTCTACTACTTTGAGAGAAAGTGTAAAAATGACATCTCAACAATACAAAAATGTGTAAGAGAGAGCGACAGCGACGTGCAGTTCACTTCGTCTACCTAAAACTACTTCGAAGTAATGAGGGAACTTGCTTACTCGACACGGTTGCCAGTTGGTGATCAGGGTCGGTCGGATACGCAAAGAGATGCACCATCTGGTCTGGTCACTCTCAGGAATCCGGACTGTAACCCTTCGAGCGGGAAATGCTTTTTTTTGTCCATAAGCGTGTCAAAATCTGGGCCACTCCGACCTGATATCAGTTCGACGTGCCTATCAGTGGGAAAAAAATAGGATCAGAATACCAGATTGAGTATGATACAGATTCCAGTTTTAGAGAGGGAGTAAAAAAGTCACTCTCACCGTATTGTACTGAAGGCTGCTAAGACAACATGTATATGTGCTACTCCTTTACGCCACCAGCCGTGTGAAAAGACTGAATTTTTCTACCTAAAACTTGACGTCTATTGTGCCTCCTACCCTGTTGCTGCGCAATGCCACACGACAGAGTGGCGTGTTGTGGTGGAGTGGGACACATGGCGAAATTTGTTAAATAATTCACACAAAATAATTACCCCTGCGCTGTTGCAATGAGTGGCTTCAAAGGATATCCGAACAGTAATGCCTTGTTATGCAGCTCCTTTTCTACGATACTGACGCATGGAACGTTTAGGACCACATCCAAAGCATTTCATTGAACCGAAGCAAGTAACCAGTTACTATTTCCAACATGACAGTCGAATCATGCCAAGATTTGGATCGTAGATAAATTCAGTGTTGATATTGTGATCCGCACATGCGACCATTGTAGGATCTTTTGGGCATATTTCAGTGTGCGAGACAAAGGAAGTGTTTTGATCCACTTTGATGAAGTTTATGTTGCGAAATAGAAATCAGATGTTTATGTCTGTTGTCGTTATGTGATCCCGTCGCATTGCTGAAATTCTTCGAGCCCATTTTCTCTGAGACACTAATGAACACCTTATCAGTGTAATATACAGTCACATTCACACATTCATACACACGCGCTTCTGCATCACATATCAAACCAATCCTGACCATGAACTTTTTTTATGGGATCTGGTACACACAGATGATCAGCTACAATGGTGAAGTAATGGTGCTCAAAGATACATAGAACACTGCGACTCAGGCTTCTCCATGCCAACGAAAAGGCAGGCATGAAACACCAACAGTAGCATGATAGGATCACACGACAGCCACACAACAAACTGTACACACACCAAATGATGTCGGTGATGAGCTGATAGTCATACTGTATCAAGCAGCATAGTACTATTATGATCCAGCAAACACGATATTGAATGAGCGAGAGACCTATGTAACAACAGCCGACTCTCCATCACTGGAGCGTTTGGCGTAGAGCTGAAAGAGCCCTGAAGCATTATTTATCCAGGACGAAAAATAGAGCAACTCTTAAAACTACAGTACTAGGTTTCACCGTACCTCAATGCATGTATGATTCACAAAACTCTCAGCGCAACGCTTCCTCACACATCAGCTTAAGTCTCAGAGAGCTACGCAAAATTTGGTGCAACCATGTCCACCACCAGTTTTTCCAACGCCTCCATCGTTACGTATTGCCTAGACACGATGTTCTTATGCAAAATGGCACCACTAGCGCACAACGTGGCAATCAACGAGCCATCAGGCACGTGGACTGGAAAACCGCATATAACTTTACATCCAGGTCCTGAATACAGGCCATCAGAGTGAATTTCATGTCGCGCAGCACGTTTTTGGTGATAAATGGGCGTTCCTCGTGAACAGCGTGAATGTACATGTTTTCATCACGAGGGAGACAATGCATGGCTTCAAACACATGATATTTTCCAGTAGCATAGAACATGCTTCCGTCCACGACGGCGAAGAAGCCAATAAAGCAGTCCATCCGCTTAGCTGCCGCCTTTGCGTGCAAGTCGAACAAAGGTTGATCAAAATTTGGGTCAAGTACTTTGAACTATTTGATGTACTTGACTCGTTTAGCCTCTCTCTCTCTGGCGCTGGTGCTAGAGCCAATGAGTGGTTGGAGATCTCTCATGCGCTTGGAATCGTACTCTAACATGTAATCTCTCGTTCGGTCCGCAAAATCGAAACTATGTTAATTGTAGATATCTTTGTCAATCCACAGACTCTTGCTCAAATGATTCATTATGTCTTGCCGGGTTTTTTGCTTCAACATCTGGTTTTATTGTGTTCTGATGTTTCTGTATTGCAGCATCAAGATTGACAAATCTATAATCTGCTAGCTGGGTGGTGGAATTCACCAAACGAGCTAGCATTTCTGACGCGTATGATCGTTTAACAGGATCCGTCGAGTGCAAATCGTTAGTTAAGGAGTCCAAAAACATTTTAGAGAATACTGGCAAGCTAGTTTCCGTCTGATTGTCGTCTTCGCACTGTGCCTCAATGAAAGTGGTCGTAATTAAACCATTTCTGCCTATTTACACCGACGACGACTGATCCAAGCGCCGGCGCTAGATTGTAGTCGTAGAACTTGCTGGTATCAATCTGCGCAACACACTATCGAAAGATGCGGTTCTCGTGGATTTCGTCGATACCCGCCTCGCACTGCATGGAGATTGAAGCATTTACTACATACATAATTGACAAAAGAAACCCATCAGAAGAACGAAAAGTCTTTGTGGCAAAGTGAGCAAAATTTGAACGTGTCCTCGCTTTCTTGTTGCTCCATGGGAAAGTAGATGAGCGACTGGAACCCAAATCAACGTCGGCGAGTCACACACTCAAAATGTTTGAGTGATGCAGCCAACAGTCGCATGAGGTACTTTCCCTCAGAGATCATCTATGCCACATTGTGACGTGTCATGCTTTTCTGTTGTAGTGGTCCCACGTCATTTCATAGAGATTCACATTGTTCTGAGGCTGTCTCTGCTTCTAGTACCTGGTGACGGTACCATACGCCACTGCTTCCTGCAGTTTTGGGATTTTGGCAATGATGTCGTCACACATGCGTTGGTCAGAGGTGACGAGCACGTCCTTACCTGTACAGTCTGGACCATCGAGCCACTCGGATGAGAATGTTGATGAGAAACTCTATTCATGGACTCACCATGATTCATTGCTGTCACTGTTTAGCTGGAAGCCTCGAAGCAAAATTCCGAGTGAATCAATGTAGATCGAACAATCAATGAATGACAATCCTGCTCAGTAGTAATGCCTGTCATCCTGTGTAATGACTGTGGGGATATCTATTCGATGTGCATGGAGATGAGCCACCAACGCCTGTATGGCAATAAATCATGTATCATGGCACTGGAATCAGCAAGTGGAGATAAGTAGTGGTTTGGATCCTACGGCTGTAGGCATCAATAGCTGTATACAGAGGTTTCCAGAATCCAACAGATCACTGCTGTCCACATATCCAACATGAACTCGACCTACCAGATTTCTGTCTCGAAAGAGACCTGAGACGAAGGTGCGGTATAGTGAGCGATGTACGAGATCTAATGGTCAAAAGAAAGAAATTTGATCAACGTAGCGTTGGTGCAGAATTCTCATTAGAGTCGGCAGAATTTCAGGACTCATTCTCATCTGTATCTCAATACTTTAATTTTTTTAAGCCGCCAGGAGATGTTGATAAAATTTACATAGTCAAACGTGCATTTATACCTCTCTCTCGCCTTCAGGATCTTGCAACAATAGAAGCCGATAAATGTCTTTGTCTAAATGACTTCAATGAGAACTGAGACTATAAAACAGCACATTGAGGTATAGTTGTAAATACATAGTGGCATCTCAATAGATCCGTACATACTTCGATGTAAGGAATGTTCTGATTGCAGTCAGCCATCTAATGAGGAATAGTCACGAAGAGCTTGATGGATTCTTTCCAGCAACAACAACAAGCACTTGGTCCTCATTACTCATTACTGAGTATACGTACCTATCCGGATACCAACATAGACGCATATACGTCGCATTAACATTTACAATGCCGAAAAAACCTCGCAAATGGGGTTTTACGCCTGGAATGATTGTAATACTTGGTGGTGATGAGGGTAGATGGAAGTGAAGGGCGTGAAGCTTGGAATGGTTCATTGGTTAGTTCGCTTGATGGAACAAAGTGAAGAAGAGAGGGATGGTCGATTGCTCTTCATATCATAATTCTTCTATAATAATTATGCTGGCATGACCGTCAGATACCCGACACAGCTGCCTCCGTCTGAAAGAAAAAAGGGGCCATTTCTTTACACGTCAATCAATCAATTCCTTCCTTCATGCTCAAAAGTGCCCAGCGACCATGATCGGTGATCGAATGGCTTCACCACGGCCACCGCCAAAACGCTAAGGCTGTTTCCTGACTCTTTTTTCTCAACCTCCTCAGATATCTGACAACTATGTGTTTTTCACTGGCCACGGTGCTGGGCACTACGAGCGAATGAATGTCGGAATGATTGCTGAATGAGCGCAAATGTGTTCATGAGAATCCACCGATCTCTGAACCAAGAGTCACACCCACTCAAAATACTTTCATTAAAGTGTCCTCCCTTCTTCAACGTGTGCCGAAAACAACCGTCATGGGCCTCCTCATTCCCCAGCTACCCCCTCTCCGAATAATAATAACAAACCGGCCGAGAGTAGACAAAGGAAATTGGCAGGGTACCTATATTGCCATGAAGCGCCCTCGAGGGTTGGCTGGCGACGCAGTAGAGATCCGACTGGTTGATCTGGACATGACACAGGCATGAAGCTTAGGATCCATGTTCTGCATGAGCATGGGTGGTTTTCCATCAACCGCTGTACTAAAATCCATCGCTTTCTGACGAACAAGTACTGGGCACGACGGAGGAGGAGGGCCGAGCTCAAAGTCTTCGTCCTGATCGAAATCGTCATCTTGAATAGGGAACTCGGGAAACGATTCCGGCGCCAATAAGTTACGTTCCTTTTTCACACCACCCATCGAATCTTGTTGGTGCTGACAACAATATCCAAACGACACGACACAATTCTTCACGCAACACGGCTGCGTACACAGCGTGGTCGGCGCGCGAAGCTCCGTCGGTCGGCCACGCTTCAGCGCATGCAGCCCGGGCAGGCTCTGATATTTCCAATCTCGTTCACATTCGTCGGTCACAGCATGAGGTACAGACATATTAATCCTTCGGGAAACGAGTGTGTTTCCCTTCCTCACTTGGTGCTTTGCCCTGTTTGTTGCAAATGTGACTACCGACTCACTGTGGATATTTTATCTGCGCTGCTTTTTTCTTGTAGCGACTTCTCTTTATCGTCCAGCAAGACCACTTCCCCCGGACGACTTCCTTCCTTCCTTGAACGCGAACTGCCTATCCGCACGCTTTCACCCGCGCCCGCTTTCCACACGACCTGACGATCTGCTGGTTCTGCTCTTTGACTTGGTTTTTGTATAGGATGTCCTATTTGCTCCTGCGTCTCCTCCTCCGTTCTAATTTGGAAATGGAGCTGTCTCGGCCTTCCTGGTGCGTTAAGAACAGTCAGACCATACAAATTCCCTATCAAACCAGAATGCCCACCCCTTAAAACCTCATGAAAGACAAGGTTTTATTCCACGAGCGCCATCATTCTTGACTATCACTCCTTGTTCATGGTGGCGGGTTCGGGGACAAATGGCACAGAAACAAGACGTAGCGTATGTTTAGATGAAAAAAACGCCAATGTTACGCCATTCGTGGGATTGAATGGTGGATTCCAACTTTTTTTCTTGGTGATGATACTGTACCTACACTGTCCATAACAGAACCATCTCGTTACGACAGAGTCGCGCAACGATAGCTATTTTGGTGACAAAGAACGAGACAATAGTACGCACGGATGGTAGCGTTTCCGCTGCGTATGTGTGTATGTGTGTGTTTTTTTTCTTGTTGTGATTCTTGGATCGAGTATGTAGATGCGTTCATTCAATTTTGCGTATTGTGTTATCCATAGAGATGCTTCGACTTTGAACAAAACGTCCCCCCATTCTCTCGCATGGAGGCATCACCTTCCTACAACACGACGTTGATCAACGGAATATCATCGATTCTGGACATGTACGCATAGCTTTGGAAGTAATGAACCCTCGTACACCAATCCTGTGGATGAGCAGACTATATGTGGGTTAAACCCGTATCCTGGCGAATGAACATATGTGAGTTTTTCATTGAAGTCCATACAAATATGCAGATTTTTAAAATCTTCCAGAGAAACACCAACAATCAATTAAACGTTATTTTAAAATTGTGAGTGAGTGTCTACTATCAAGAGTGATGGTTCTTCTCTACATAATTGTACGCGGAGGGTAGGGTTAGCACGAAAGACAAGTCCAGAAAAAAAAGGACCTACACCAAAATATCGATGGGAATCGTTCTACGGTACAAAAGCCGATTCGGTTGGGCCCATGGGAGATACATGGCATTGGAAGATTCTTTAGATGGAATTGGATTAGATATTAACTAGACTTGGCTCTCTTCATTTCACTTGCCGATCGCTTATATATTAACCCAACGTATACTCAATCTCGTAGGGTCCAATAGAAGGCGATCGACGGAACCACCAGCTGCGTTTTGTGATTCCACTCCACGATATTACGGTGTAAACAAACGCGGGACGTAATCAGATTAATCATTGGCTGGTTCTTGGGCGAAAACATTATCAATACGAAGCATCATTGGCTGAAAGAATGGACCGCAACACTCAAATTCACATGGCCAGAGAGACTTGGCTTTGACTTTGTCTGCCTTCTTGACCTTCTAATGCTCATCAACAACGCATTATAGTCGTGGGTACGCTGCTTTACAGTGCGGTTTTTGTTGCGAGGATCTTTATAACTTCCATTGAAGACAGCTATATTTTCCGTTCCGAGCGTACACAACTCTTCTTCAACTTGACCAACTGCAGAGCCAGAGACCGCATTCGTAATCAGACACTCATCAATACGTTTCCACAACCATTCTTTCTTCATAGAACCACTCCAAATTTCCTTACCTGATTGTAAATGGAGTTGTGCGGAGAAATGCGTCGGTACTTCCCGACATAACTCGGCATATCGCCGTAACTCCGTGGAACTTGGCCATGCAATATGTCAGTCAAATCTTCATTCAATTGCCTGATCGCGAGCTCTTCTGCTCCTTTCGGGTGGCGAATATGCGCGTGGGGGCGTTTCTTCTCGGCTTCCATGTCATTAAGCCGACGCTTAATGACATCTACTAGTTTGGCACGATCAAAATGCAATGGATTTACAAGTTTGATCGTGTCGAGGATTAACGCGTCCTTGATCTGATGGCCACGAACAACAGCATGGTAAGCTCATAATCAAATTTACAAAAGCAAGAGATTTCCCCTTCAATTACCTGGTAATCCAGGTCGTTCTCTCTGGCCATGGACGGTGACGCGTTAATTTCAATGAGCCACGGGCGGAAGGTGTCATCCAACAGGATATCATATCCAAGCAAGTCGAAGCTATTAACCTGATTTCCGAAGAACAAATTAGATATTCATACATTCTCTTTAATAAAAGTGTCTGGTCCGCTTACCTGGAATGGAATATGGTCTTCTCCACATAGAAGTGATTTCAAAATGACAGTAATGATGTCATTCTTAACCGTTTCGACATTCGCACCCATCATCTCCAGTCTTTTCCAGAGATATGCAAGCGTCATCTTCGTTCCGCCAGCTTCGTCCTGGTCTGCGGCATTGATTGGGTTTGTACTGGATTCAGTTGGGAGCATTCGTTAATTTGGACTACCACTCTATATAAGCCCAACAAAACGAAAACACAGTAGGCATACCTTGCTTGAATCGCATCCTGGTTTTCCTTTTGGATACTGCTATTCGTGAGATGCACAAACAGATTTGTCAAGTCTGCGTCTTCATACTGCCGCGTGCACATCCGCACAAACCCTTCTTCATAGAAAAAAGCCTCCAGCGGATTGAACGAAGTCACCAGCACGTACAACCTCAGGTCGAACTTGAAACCATCTAACAGCAGCGGATTCGCGATGTACTCTTGGATCACTACCTGCTCACCGTAGATCACCTGACTAAAATCATTGACCAGCGAAATGCCTCGGCCGCGCGAGAGTGCAACAGGTTTCATGATCCAAATGTTCTTACTCGGTGAGAGATTCCGATGTGCCAGTTTAGCACCACGATCGTGGAATGCCTGCACAAACGCAACGTATTCTTGCGGGAGAATGAAGGTCAAGGGAATGATCTCGTACGCTTGCTTCATCTTACCGCCCATAGCCAGGTACTTGCCAATGTTTTTCTTCAGACAATCCTTGCGCGTGAGTGCCTTTGCGTGCTGAAAATGATTCACCTTCTGCCACGTGAGCAGTGATTTCCGCTCCACACGCGGTTTACTCCAAGTCCAAAGCAGATTCCACGTCGTTTTCAGTCCGAGACCTGATGGGTGTTCTTCCCAATCGTCATTTAGCTGCTCTATCGCATGGATCACAATGTCGCATACTTCTTTCCTCGTTGTAGAATTGATTCGATAATGTGCTGTAGATGGTGACGATCGTGGGGCGATACATGATGGAGTGGCGATATTTCCACCAAATATAGTGGTATAGTCGTGCATGATGCTCTGCCAACTTTCATATAACTTCAGCTGCAGTCTCAAAGTTTGATCTTTTTGGGGATTCTGAACTGTAAGTGACTCTCTTGACGAGGAAGATGATAATCCAGAGCTAAGACGTTGCTCGTAAACACTCGTAAGAATGCAGTGAAAATTGCTGAAGTACGAACGATAGTCTCTGTATTCTCGGCTTGGACTACGAGGTATTGGACTTGCATGGTTCATCTTCTCAACCTCTTCATTTGATATAGTTCGGACAGTTTTACCCACACGTTCTGTAAGTGGACTCATCCTACTAATAGGCAATGGAGGTTCAGTTTCTTGGCCTTCATTCGCATTGTTACTACCAGCATTGCCAACAGCATTATCATCTTCATCATCGAGAGAAAATTTCAGCTCACATTCAGATTTAGTATTACTGTGTAAGAGATCAATAGAGAAAAGTGTCGAAGATAAAGATGCAGCAGCAACTGGCGGCTCAAGACTTGGCTTTGTCGGCACTACAACTGGAGGATCACCGTTAAAAACCGAGGGCAAACACTTGATATGCAGACCGGCTTGCTTTTCTAGCTCTAATTGCTTTAACTTCGCTGCAGTGCGAGATGCAATGAACTGCTGCAAATCGCGCGCAATGTCTTTCTCTTGTGTTTGTGTCTCACTGCACTGAAATTCCAATCCGGTTGTTTGGTCTTCAATCACACGTCCCTCTAATTCTGATCCTCCACCAGCATCGACATTCTCTTCGTCCACTTCTGGGTGATCGTTTACTTCTGTATTAAAAGATTTTTCGGAAGAACTCTCTTGATTGACAACTTCAGATTGACGAAGTGCTACGTCGACTTTATCACTGGTCGTGGTTGTCGCGACTGATAGCTCATCCTGTCCGTAGGCATTCAGGTGCATCTGATCGACGTCTTTACTACTATCATGCTCAGTGCTCTCCTCAGGTTTCATCGCTTCTACTCGCTCATCTTGTTTAAAGGTATCGTGTTCCCTATCATTATCGCCATCTTCTTCTTGTTCTTCCTCCTCCTCCTCCTCCTCATCGACTTCTTCTTGAGTCTTCACCTCTAAGGCCATGATTGCTTTTTCATTCGCCTCATCACTTTCGGAGCAATTGCTGACTTCGCTTTCATCACTCTCGTCACTGCTTCCGTCGTAAGTTGTCGTGGCTGTCCGGTCGCATATACCTCCAGACATGATTGCATTGGGTTTCTCTTTCTGGTTTTCGCTCTTCTTCTTTCTCTGCTGCTCCTTGCGCTTCGCCTGTAGTTCCTGACGTGCAAGAAGCCGTTGATATGCTGCATGTCTCCGCCGTTCTCGCTCTTGTTCCAGTTTCTTCGCCTTCGCTTGTGTTTCTTCTTCCTTAGTTTTCGTGCGTTGGCGACGTCGCTTCTTGTTATTGGAATGTTCTCCCGAGACAATGACAAACTGTGTTGAAATTACCGGCACTGGTGTCTGTTTGTTGGCTTTGATCATTGCTTTGGCTTTTTCGATCGCCGCCTTCTTGTTCTTTGCATGTTGCCAAGCAAAGCCACTCGTATTGTCGCTATTATTTATTGTTGGAGGAGCCGTTGATGATGCTGCTGACAACAAAGACGGATTTGGCTTGGATGTCCTTGCTGAAGTTAATATGGAGCTGGGCATCTGAGGCTTTGGACAAAATTTCCCGGCGAGTGGATCAGTCTGCAGAAAAATGGGGACGGGTGAAGAGGTACCCACCGTTGATGGAGCTGGTCGTGTAACGAGAGGAGTCAGCGAAAGTGAGTCATCTACTCCTCCATTCAGTAGCTGCAGCACTCGCTCGCGCGCGCGAGCCTGCTCCATGTGCCTCTGTACCAATGATAATTGCCGTGTTGCGTACTTGGCCAGTGGTACATCCTGTTCTGGTGCATCTGCACCTTTTGCAAGCGACTGCAATAACTCAATAAGTCCTTGTTCGCATTTGATGAGATCTCCAAGACTCAACTGTGAGATGATTGGCAATGGCACGAGTGGAAAGCTTTCCATGTGATCTTGGAGACTGATCGAGCTGTTTGTCATATCTCCACCCAATCGCAGGGACGTTGTTGATGGAGAGCGCGGAGACGGAGAAGAATCCGATCTCGAGCTACGTGGTGGTGATTTACATCTCTGGGATGGTTGAGAATGATTTATACTTGACTCTGGAGCGAAATGGTGGTGCGCAGCTTCAATCATGCAGTCAATGCCTGCATTATGCCCGGTCGGTAGTTTCTTGATAGCGACTGGTATCGGCGTAGTTAAAGACTCTTGCTGAGTGTATGAAGAGTCTCGATTGTCTACTGAGGTACTTACTGGAGACAGCCACATCAAGAAAGAGCATCAAACGAAAAACCTATGTTGCGCACGCCAAACAATCATCATTTCCACATCAGCAGCATCCAAAAAGCAGTGACGAAAGGTGACCTTTCAACATATATATTTTTGGAAATGTAGCTCATGCACAAATGTACATGCATTTTTTCATCAACGCACTACACACGCATCCAGATGCACTTCATTCGCTCATATCAGGGTCGTAGGATGTCAGTTTAATAAACGTACTTTTGTCTTGGCGGCGGAGGCTGAGCAGTTCCCTGCGGAACAACCAGCTGTGAGGCGATCTTGGCGAGCGCCTCCATCGACGCATACTCTTTCGTTGTGATATGGTCATGTGGTACGCGGTCTGAGGCACAGAGCGATGCAACGATAGACCCATCAGGCGCACGGATAGGAAATCCGGCATAGAACCGTACACCAAAGTCTTTGATCACAGGCATGTGACTGAAGCGGACATCACGCTGACCATTCTTAATGATTAGCGGTTTGTCTTCGTAGACTGTATGTGAACACAAACTTTCGTCACGAGGGTTGACGAGACCAAAATTACGCTGCGGGAACGTCCCAACAGAGTGGAAGTTCTTGTCGTCGACCATCGAGACAAACCCGATAGGGCAGTTCATCTTCTTGGCCGCGAGTTCAGCAAGCATGTCCAGCGCTGAGTGGTCATAATCGCTTTCAAGCACTCCGGACTCCTTGATGTAGTGAAGTCGCGCGTTCTCCTTGTCTTCTTCTGGCCGCGGCGGCAGCGGATGTTCGACGTATTTTGTGCGGCTCTTGTCAAATTCGAGCACGTAGTCACGCTCCAACTCCGCGACGACGAAATCCTGTGGACGATATCGCGACTGTGTCTGACGAAGTTCGCGATTCACGTGACGTTCAACGTCCATTTGGATTTTTTGCTTAGACTGTGGGTTTCCTGAGGTTGTTGACCGCAGGTGTTTAATCTTATTAGACGCACCGACGATACGCCCGAGTGTTTCAAGCGCAATAGATCGTGAAAGTGGATCAGCAGAATTTAGTTGGTCCGAAAGTTCACTTGCAGACGAATTCTCAGATGTCATCGACGACGTCTCCATCGCCTCACTCCACCAGTCACTATCCGAGTCTTCTACGACTGTTGGTCCCATGGCGGCGATCAAATCTTCATCCTCAAACACACACGAGTCCACGCGCACAACACACTGTAGGCATGCGCGATTTTGGCGGATCTCACCGACGCGCGGCTCCACCTCATACAGCTGTGAGCACTCGTTGCAGGTCATGTGCCCGCACAACTGGCAGAAATATTCACGTCGAAGCATCCCAAACCGTTTTTGGCAGACTAAACATGCGCGCATCACCGACGAATCTTCTGCGAATGTTGGGAAGTAAATGAAAGCCTGAAAACCGAAGCGTCGGCGACGAATCACACGTTCAAAGCGCCGGACCGAACGCGTCAATAGATTAATCACACGCTTCGCCTCGGGATTGATCATTTTCTGACGGCGGCGTGCAAACTCTTCAGCGTTCTCAGGCGAGAGATGCACATGACCAAGTTGACCATAATTAACCGAGGGTGTCACAGACGCATATCCATGCGCGATAATACTCGTGGTCTGGTGGATGCTCCCACCAGGGCGCTGGGTAGCTTCGATGTCAAAACCCACCGAAAGATGGTCCACTTCATTCCTTAAAGCGCTGCGGTGCGTGGATGAGACAACCTGGTCGTGTACTTGCTTCGGCAGCGTCTTGATGATATGCACTGCACGCGATGTGTCTGTGTAACGATGCGTGCAGGTCTCAAAGCAAAGTTTCTGTGTGCGACGGTGCTTACGTTTGATTCGCAATCCGCGACCAGCACGGAGTGTAGCCATCTGCACACCAATGAGCACTTGCTGGGGATTCGCGTCGTTTTTTTCAGCGAGGTTACTGGGTTGCGGGGTAAAGTGACACGCTTGCTGAAATAAGACATCGCCTCGCTGAAACTTGTTGCCCACAAGCGATTTCATGGTCGAGTGGTACTCGATTGATTCTTGTGTGATAAGCACATTGAGCACCTCATTCAAATGGCAATTGAGCTCCGTCTTTACCAGCACGGCGTGGACAATGTCGAGGTCGCTTTTGCTGCCTTCTTCCGGCTGAAGCACGTACTCGTCGACGCCTGTACCAGTCTTGGTTCGTCGCCATTGGCGGCTATGTGGTGTATCGCTCAGGATCGCCGCGTGGAGCTTGGGGATTGTCGGAATGATGTCATTGCAGATGTCCTGATCCGAGAACAACATCCGTGCACGACCATTTTCCTGCACAGCCAGTCCGGGTGGCCCGTTATGTGCTTTGTAGCGCCGACTGCTCGAGTGTGTGCTTGTCATTTACCTTATAATCAGTATCTGGACAGGTGGTAATCACTTACGGAAATAAAAACCCCTTGGCAGATCGTTTGGGAAGATCAAAACAAGACAATCTGAACAAAGAAATGTACCGAAGTCCCCTGTAACTTAGACTAGGCAACACGGCACAATTTCGAAACTGGAAAGCACCGTGTTGTGTCTGCTAGAAGCAAAATGAGCAGCGAAAGAAGAGCTTGCTGCTCCTCACGCCATGACGTCAGACAAGAAAGCGATAGTGACACTTGTCAAGTCATCATGCTCGCCGCCACCACCTGGAGTCCCACAGGTACAGTAGTTTTCCATCTGATCCCTTGGATCACAACTGAGGCAACTCGCACTTTTGTCATCTCAGACAACTTCAACAAACTCTCTAATATGACACGATTTTACATAAGGCTGTGCACTGTTTACATTATCTCACATTACTTGTGTGATATACACAATGGGAAGGCAGCTTTGACTACAAGTTGAAAAAAACACTGACGAGATCCATTGCATTTTGTAGATCAGTGTCGAGTGCTATCAAAGAAAAGAGATCCACGATGGCATCTCTCCAGCTACAATAATCGTTCTTTTTCTTTACCGATGTGTGACAGTGGGAATCTAGCGCGTTATCACTATATGTTGTCTCGTTGTGCGGGAGGATCTTGGGCAAAACGCTAACAAGGGACAGGCATATGGATTTCCCAAGGTAAAGACGAGGCTACGAGCATTTATCATTGGCTTCTTGCGTATTATGTATCAGGAAAAACGCTGTACACTCTTTTTCGCTGATTACGGCCGTTCAAGACATTTCAAGGCATTCCGGTGACAAAGCCTGGTCATCTTCATGGCAACATTCCAGTCTTTTGAACCATTTTAGAAACAGTGGTATTCCTAATTTATTACTAACTTGGTAGGGTAATTGCATGAACTGGATCAACTTTAAGTATGATATGCAACAATGAGTCTACTGGCTGATTCAAATCACCAAACACATTCCTCCAAAATTGCTACTGCTTCAATTTCACGATCCATTTCGCATTTGCGAGGTCTCCTGAAGGAAGACAAATGTTTGTAATGGGACAGCAAGTAGGGGGCGAAGATGGTAGCCTAAAGTAAAATGACATGCCGATCTCATTCACAAAAAGCTCTCTGCGAAACTGTCGGGTAGTAAGCACTCCAGCGTAGTTCCTAACAACATCTTCTAGATTTGTGCTGTCATATAGGGCCTCATTCAATTTGTTATCTTGTGTTAGATTCGTTGTCATGAGTAGATGCTGATTCCCCCCTGCAACTCCAGTTGATTCTATTCAATTGATCAATTCATGATCCCAAGCAGCATTAGTGTAGAACTCTTAAAAGAGCAGAACTCCAAGCGAACAATGAATGGAGCGCAAAGATGGGCTATTCCCAGATTCATCAGCTATTTCTACATGTGGTCGTGTGTTATCCGCCATCTCACCACGTTGACACCATCTGCTAATCAGCTTCGCCCTCACCGGTCTCGACTTTGTAATGCTATCCTTCCTCATACTATTGATATTCCTATCCGACTTTAGTGGTGTATTCTTCCAGCCAATTAATTCTTTTGATACCAGTCTACAGCCAACTGAACTTGCCCTCACGGATCAACTGAATTAAAATCTATCATCGATTGCTTTGGAAATATACAATCGCTCGACCAGTGTGGGATCTTCTCATTCAATCATGGCGTAAGATTTGTGATGTTGACAGTGAATAGAATCATGTTCTCGCTGGTCTGGAGCTATTACATCGGTAATGTTGGGAAAAGTCAGCAAATAGAACTCTATTAGCATGTAATATCGCCAAGAGTTTGGTGTTCTACCATGTAGATCGTACGAAGCGATCGAAAACATCATGGAATGCAAGAACCCTCTGTAACGTCTATCTACGAGCGAATTACAAATCATCTCCGACAATATCTTCGTCATCACTTGCATCAAACGACACGAAAATTGCCTCGACCGAGACATTATTCGTGTCAAATCTGTATTGGATAGATGTTAAGATTTTGTAGTTTCTTTTCCAGTGGTCTTGTGTAAAAAACAAAATCCTAACTCACAACTTTCGGTAATCGGCTGTCCCCTGACCTCCACCTGTTCCTTCATCCTGCAACATCAACTATGGTTAAATCACCTGTCAGTCTAATACGTTGAACTCAGAGACATGGTGGAAGTATTTAAATTCGCATCTCATTCCACTGTTGGCCCTATCGTTTTGTTGAGCAAATCAATGACATGAATCCCACGGAGTGATGTCTCCTCCTGCCTGTTGTTCCGTCGAAGGATATAGCTTATCTATTTCATCCCGCAAAAGGGGGATTTGGAATATGTCTCTGTTGGTAATACCTATGGCAGACTATTGCACACGCAGAATAATGAAGAGATGTACACTCATGCGTGGGAAGAAACATGGGTCTGTCCGCTTCACCAACAAAAGCGATCTTTCTGAATCAACTCGCTTTCTTCTCTTGTCTCTCCTTGCGTGCGTTAGAAAAAGAGTTGTCAGGTCTTCATGTTTCCCGCTTTTGTGAAGGTGAAGTACCACGATCACCATAATATACACAATGAGGGACTTTCTTACTCTTTCCGCCATCAGAATTGACACAGCGAAAGTTAGACGTCTGCTTTGTGTTGTGTCGCTATAGAGGGCATGGAACATTGCCACGCTGGACAGAAAACACACTCCTTTACTGATCTTTTGACGTAAACGCTCATTGAGCGCTGCTTTCTTTGTCATTGAAGTCTGTGAGAGAGCACACCTATTAGCAAACGCGAGCGAATGGCAACCAAGGGGAACGATTGGCCTGTCTCTTCAATGTTAACAGCGTGAGTGCCCCCTCCTTATTCCAGATACGCATGCGAAAGTGTGGGTTAGAACCAGAGTTTCCCTATCTCCCGCTTGAAGTGGAGCATCCAATGGAGCAGAAAAGTAGATGGGCGCTGATAGCAAGTGCTTCTATATTAACTCAGTCCAGATGTCTCTTTCCACCGAAAAATTAATCGTCGCATCAGATTCACATGCTCTTGCACATGAGAAAAGAAGGTTGTTCACTATCCTACACACACATTCACTCATCAATCTGCTCTGAGAGCCTCAACAGTCTAACCAAAGCATGAGCGTCTCTACGCACACCTATAGGAGCAATTCCAACTACTCACGGAAGAAATCACACACCCAATCCGCACGCCCAAAACCAACGGGTATTGTTGTGCAGGACGCCCACGGAAAGGCCCAGCTAATCTTCTCGGACCAGGAGATCGCTGACGACATCATTGCCACAATCCCCAAGCTCCATGCGGCGTTGTCCTCCAGCAGAGATAATCAGCGACAAAGCCAACGCTGGAGCCATTTAGGCCGCAATAAAAACGTCGACACGTTCGAGTTAGTGCCGACACAAGATGGAACCGATGATCTGGACTTGGCGTATGGTTTGCTGGCCAAGACGGAGCTTAAATGCCATATGAATGAAGTGCTCAACGTATTGATCAGTCATGAATCGAATGAGTACGAAACTACGATGCGAGCGCTCATGGGCAGAAAATTCCGTAGTGGCAACGTGCTTTTTCAGCAACGATGCAATCTCACTGGCGGTATGCGTGACAGTTTCACTACGACAGCCAGTGGTAAAGCCGACACCCAGCTGGGACAAAGCGTACTGCTCTCAGTCAACATGGGCACTTTACGCCTCAAACGTCGCCTCAAACTGCACAACAAGCACAGACGCACGCAGAAGCTTTGCTTTTCGTCATGTACTCATCAATACGGAACTAAAGATCGCGCCGTACACGTCATGAAGACGCTACCGAAGCACATTCATGACCAGATTGCTGCCAGTCCTCACCGCACGTCGTTGCGGAACGAAATTAATCACATTGCTGTCGGGTTTGATATTCAGTCAACGCATCGTCCTGGCGGAAGTATCAACCAGACGACGCAGATTGTGGCCCATGGATACGCTTCCGTGACAGCACCGCAGTTTTTTTACCAGCAACACTCGTCAAAAGTCTACTCCCCCTGGGAATTGCTCAAGCGCCGACAGACGATGATGAATCCCGAGGCGAAGCACGTCATCAACCTCCTCACTAAGTCTCTTCGGGAATTTGAACGCGTCATTCGTCGTCGTCGGTTTGGATTCCAGTCGTTCATTTACTTCCCATCATTCATCGAAGACGAATCGATCATTCGCGCGTGCATAGTTTGCAACAAGACATTCTCAATGTTTCGCCGCGATTTCTTCTGCCAGTTGTGTGGTCAAATGACCTGCAAAGAGTGTTCACGTCTATACGAAGTGGAGGCACGTATCGGCGAGATCCGTCAGAATCGCGCCTGCGTGCAGTGTGTTGTGCGAGTGGACTCGTGTGTATTTGAGGACCAGGACATCGTCGCGGCCTTAGGACCTGTGGTAATTGATGATGACGCCGACTGGCTAGAGGAGGACAGCCCTCCCTCCGAGACCGAAACATTCGTGTCTGATACCACAGAGATGAGCTCAGTCGATAGCTTACGGGAGCAATTACACTCGGACGAACCGGCAACTCGTTCAGATGCACTGCAGCTACTTGCTCAGATCGTTGGCAGCTCCAATATAACCAAGAACCAACAACTTCATCAACATCACAAAGCTACAAACGATCTGGCGGAAAAGATTCACCAAGACATCGACAACCACTTGAGCCAAAGTCTACGGATTGCTCGACGCGAGATGAGACCAGAAAACTATGTCGTGGCCGATCTGGAACGCGATTACAGCCTCACATTCGACCCGAGCCGCACGCGATCGCCGGACCACCCCATGCCGCCGATCCCTACCAAGCATAAAGAAGCCAAGCGGTTGCAGTACATCAAGAAATCAGGCGTCTTAGACGCTTCTTACGACCGCTCAGCACTGAATTTGCTAGCCAAAGTGGCTGCACAGCGCATGAAATGTCCTGTTGGGTATGTGTCGATGGTCTCCGAAGACACATTCCACGCCATTGGGACGTACCCGGTCCGACCCGTGGGGAACGAAGCCCCACGTGTGGACAACATGTGTGCACATACGATCTACGTTGATAAGCCGCTGATCGTGAAGAATCCGCAGCGAGATATGCGTTTCACCAACATGCCGATCATCAAGGACGCGAAAGTCAAGTTTTACGCCGGTTTCCCTGTCCGCGCACCGGATGGACAGATCGTTGCGACACTTTGTGCCTCGGATTTCAAACCGCATAACAACATATCGGCTAAGGAATATGCCACGATGGAGACACTAGCGAAGCTGGCGAGTCAATTAGTGGCGCCACAGTGCATATAAAGTGATAGGAAACCATCGTATTTTGTATCAATTGTGTGTCAACATGATTGTCATAGCTGTGTAAGGGGATGTATATCATCAGTGTCATACATTTGTAGCATCGATTTTACTGCATTCTTATCGTGCGTCTATCATTCGACCCTATTTTTTTAATATTCTTGCCAATTTTATGGCCAACAAACATCTCTTGTTTTTTCACTACAAGGGTAGGGAAAATGTTAAACGTTGACGCGTCTCTCCGCAAGCTGACGTGACATTCACATATCAGTCTTCTTTCTACGTTTTTTTCGGTGAAGCCACATGAATTTAAATTTGCAGATCCCTGATTTGAATCAATTCACAATCTACTTACAGAACCACCTTCCACTCGATGTGAAGGCAGTGGGAACCACGAGAAGCTGGATTTTTCTGATATGTATATGGCTCTACGTTCATCTTCACTGATAAAGATAGCTAGTTTCTCGCAAAGGCATACGCCTTGTACTTCCGTCAGTATCTGCAAAGCACTTCCTGTGTCATGTAGTCAATATTTCACATCGAACCAGATAGAGAAGATCAGAAGAATCGAAGCGTCTACTTTCATAGGAGGGGGAAGAAAAAAAACATTTCACCACCTCTTATCTTTCTGATTAATGGCCGCAGCAGCACTTCTGTACCTACTTTTAGTAGTGGGACGATATCTTTGTTATGCAGAGCCAATATTTCTGATTGCTGATGATCTCGACCATCAACTCGACAAGAGCGGATCTGCAAGGATTCACCCTGCTGTGTGGCTGCTTCTAGATCCAAACAAACGAGACAGAAAAAAGCAATGCAAAGGAATGAAAAAAGACTGCAGACTGCTACATCGTGCTGTAACTATCCACTGGTCAATACTTAGATGCATCGAGAGGCTCAAGCTTCTTCCACGTGTGTGTCAAACTGTAGTCAATAAAATGACTTGTAGCCCAATCGTAGTTAAATGTGCAACATCCTCATCGCTAAGGGACTAATGTGGTCATAGTAGCTGTTCGAAAACAGCTTCGTTTGCGTCAACTGACATTGGCTCATCCAGTCACGTCTTTGTGAGCCCACGTCAGCTCCGTTGGTAATGTTATGGATGTGATGAGCTTTTCGAGGGATGCTTCACCAATAACAGTTTGCTCTCCCTCTCACTCTCTTGCACAGATGGCGCTAAACAAAACAAAAGATAGAAGCCACTTCGTTCCTTTGCAACAAAGCGCTGGATTAAGTGCCACATTCATCAATCTGCCTCTAATTACACGGATACTCTTCAGTTTTCAATTTGGCTAGACGGAGAGAGTTAGCGATGAGTGTCCCTACACGACTCGTGCGTGGCAACTCACGCGCTGGTTCACGCACCAACTACACGCGCTCCCACACAACGCGTTCACATCACCATCAGCAATCGCTTTACGATACCACGGGTCTCATCATCGAAGACGCGCGTGGTAATGATCAACTGCTCCTCTCTGACCAGGAAATCGCCGACGACATCATCGCTACAATCCCAAAACTCCACGCTGCGCTCGGTAGCCACCCGCGTAAGAGCCACCGGTGGCGGCCTGTGAGCCACAAAGACGGCGTCGAAGTGTTTGAATTGGCGCCGACAGGAGATTGTACCGATGATCTTGACCTGGGGTATGCCACATTGGCCAAGACCGAGCTCAAATGCCACCTGAATGAAGTGCTCAATGTGCTTATTAGCCAAGAATCCAGCGAGTATGAGACCACGATGCGCGGGTTGGTTGGGACGAAATTCCACAATGGCCGTGTGTTGTTCAACCAACGTTGTCAGTTCACCAACAACATGCGTGAGACATTCACCAAAGGAAGTGACAGAAACCCCGAGCACAATGATCAGGCTGTGTTATTGTCGGTTAACATGGCAACATTCCAGCCGTCGTTACGTGTCAAACTCAACGCCAAGAGTAAACGTCCGCAGAAATTGCTTTTCTCGTCCTGCACACACCAATACGACTCGAAAGATCGCGCTGTTCATGTCATCAAGACTCTGCCCAAGCGTGTCCACGACCAGGTCGTCTATAGTGCTGACCGCTCTGCTCTGCGTGGTGAGCTGGACCACATTGGGGTGGCGTTCGACATACAGTCAACCCATCGTTCCGGTGGAAGTATCAATCAAACCACGCACATTGTGGCGCATGGGTATGCTTCGGTGCGTGAGCCTGAGTTCTTCGGGCTGCAAAAACTAGCCGCGCACTATCGTCCCGCTGATTTGATTAAGCGAAGACAGGCCGTAATGAACCCTGAGGCGAAACACGTCATCAACCTCCTTACTAAATCACTTCGGAAATTCGAGCGTGTGATCCGCCGCAGGCGGTTTGGCTTCCAGAGCTTCGTCTACTTCCCGTCCTATACCGAAGACGACTCGATCATTCGTGCTTGTACGGTTTGCAACAAGACGTTTTCCATGTTTCGCAAGGATTTCTTCTGTCAATTGTGTGGCCACATGACCTGCAAAGAGTGCTCACAATTGTATGAAGTTGAAGCTCGTATCGGTGAAATTCGACAGAATCGCGCGTGCATCAAGTGTGTTGTACGGGTGGATTCGTGCGTATTTGAGGACCAGGACATCATCGCTGCACTTGGGCCAGTAATTGTAGAAAGCGATGAGTCGTGGTTCTCTGACGACGACGACGCCTTCACGGAAATGGGCTCTGTTACTTCACACACGAGTTCTGCTGCAGACGATCTGCGTGATCAATTGTACTCAGACGATCCAGCTACACGGTCTCAGGCGCTGATGATGCTTGCGCAACTCGTCAGCAGCCCCACAAATTCGAGTGCTTCCAGTAAGAACAGCAGAAAGCAATCAACACATAGGCAGCAGCCTCGAGCACAGAAGAAACAAAGGTTTCCAATTGCCAAGGATTTGACCGAAAAAATCTACCAAGATGTGGAGAACCACTTGACCCAGAGTCTGCGTATTGCTGAAAAGGAAATGCGTCCAGATGATTTCATTGTTGCCGATCTCGATCGTGACTATGCGTTACAGTTTGATGCGACGAAGACACGGTCACCGGACCACCCACTGCCTCCTATGCCCGAAGAGCACCTGGAAGTCAAGCGATTGGAAAACATTAAGAAATCCGGCGCTTTGGATCCGAATTATGATCGGTCAGCACTGAATGTTCTTGCACAAGTCGCGGCCAAACATCTCAACTGTCCTGTTGGATATGTGTCGATGGTCTCGGAAGACAAATTTCATGCTATCGGGACATTCCCAGTCCGTTCAACAGGAAATGAAGCTCCTCGAGTTGAGAATATGTGTTCACATACGATTTATGCCGACAAACCGCTGGTAGTAAAGAATCCACAACGTGACATGCGTTTCGCGCAAATGCCGATCATCAAAGACGCCGGCGTAAAATTCTACGCAGGGTTCCCGATCCGTGCGCCAGATGGTTCAGTCGTGGCGACGTTATGTACCTCGGATTTTAAGCCGCACAATAACATCACCGCCAAAGACTACGCCACTATGGATACGCTCGCGAAATTAGCAGCACAATTGGTATTACCCCAAGAACATAACAAGTCGAAGAAGCAGGTATATTAAGAAATCAAGTCGTGGTGAAATTTTACCAACGAGTGCTTTGACATTGAGTTAATTGTAGTATATGTGTATCGATTTGAGTGTGTTCATCGATGTTGTTAAACCCTTAGGGCCATATGAGATACGAAAGTACCTCAGGGAGGGTCTCTGTTTTTTGTTTGGGTCTGACTCAACCAGCAAACGCTAAGACTAGACAATCGCAGAGTAGCCATCTCCGTCACCTGAACTCAATGAACCCAGGCAAGTAGGTATTCATTCTTGAAAAAGATGTTTATAGTGTGATCTTTGCCTTCCTTTCGCATCGATACTACCGTGCTACGCTTTCTGGACAATCGTTTTGATTTTCCACACACTCGATCGCCTCACATTCGTTCTTGGAGAGAAGAATGGCGCTGAGAAGAACTCATTGCGGAGAATTGGAAACAAGTTTCTGGTTCTATCGATGTGGATCTCTTCGCTTCAAGCACCACATGAAAGTGTATCGTAGAGGTAGAAGAAATGGGGAATAGAGGTCAACATCTATTGCTCATCAATCCCACCGGTACGATTTTGGCTTGGTCAATAAAGGTAAAGGGTTATCTTTATTCTTTACAGCCAATCAGAACGAATATTTCATCGCTTCAGCAGATATTTGCATATTCACGGTATTTATTAAGTAGTGGTATCGTATCTGACGTATTAATATTTCTTGCTGGTAAAAAGCGCGGGAGTTAATTTGATTCGGCGCGTAGCTCTTTGCACAGAAGAGCAGCCACAACCAGCAGCAACGGCTAACGAAAGCAGCTGCACGTTTGCTCCCCTAAAAGGTAGAGCAGGACATTAACTAGTGTATTTAGAAAGCATGAACTACGGTGGTGGTGGATACGAAGCCTATGGGAACGATGATTTCGGCGGTGGAGGATTCATGGACGGCGCCTCGCAAGGCGGCGGCATGGGTAGCCAGGGTACGCCGAGTAAGCGCGGGGGTGGTGGTCGAGGTAACCGCGACGCACAAACGCTACTGCCTGTGACAATCAAGCAGCTACTGGCGAAAGACAATTCTGTGTCAGACGATGTCTTCCGTGTGGACGGTCAGGAGGTATCGAACGTGAAGGTCCTGGGGATTCTGTCGAATGTAGTGCCGCATTCCACGAACGTCAATTTCCAGTTGGACGATGGCACAGGCATTATCGATGGTCGATTATTTGTGCACGCCGATGATACCGATTACGTGGAAGCAGAGATCGCAAAGTTGCGGTAGGAAGTGTATTTACACGTGTCTGTTGGGTTAGTACCTATGTGTGTATTCTGATTCAATGGTTCATGTGGCAGTGATGGGATTTATGTGCGAGCAGTGGGGAATCTACGAACGTTCCAGGATAAAGTGAGCTTGGGGTGCTTCACGGTCTCACCCATTGAAGATTTCAACGAAGTGACACATCATTTCTTGGATGCAATCTATGTGCATTGCTTTAACACAAAAGGCCCTCTCCAGTCTGCTTCTTCTGCCTCTGCTGGAACGCCAATGAAAAATGAAGGTTTCCAAATGACCGGTCAACCTGCGTGGAACCAGGGAGGTAACACGGGTGCCAGTAGCAGCTATTTAGGACACAGTGGGGCCGGTGGCATGGCAATGGACTATGGCATGATGGATTCCAACTTTTCTCCAGAACAGAAAGCCATTTTAGACGTGCTGGGTACATGCATGAGCGATCGTGGCATGAAGATTGACCAGATTTTCACGGATTTGCGTGGCCAAATGACCGAAGACCAATTGCGAAGCGCGCTGAATTATCTCACGAGTGAGGGCCATGTGTATTCGACAATTGATGAGAACCATTTCAAGCGGACAGCGTAGACCTTAATTAGTCTATCCATGTCCCTGTGCGTAAAACTATGGATGCTTGAAGAAACCATTTAATCGCAAATGATGTCGTTTGTCTTCCACAGGATAAATTTTCTATATTAGCATTAATTTCTTTAGTACACACAAAACTCATGGAGGGACTGCCTACAGAGCATCATCCAGGTCAAAATCTTCTAACTCGCCATCAAAGAACGTGTCCTTGATGGTCTCGTAGACACCAAAGCAAATGCCCGTGGTGGGCATAATTGCCAACGTCCGACAGGACGCGCCCTTCCAGAGTCCCGTCACGCCTTCGTGACGCACCGTTTCCATTAGACAATGTCTGACGCCAGAATAGCGTTTGTTCTTGCCCTGTGTCATCAGTCGCACGGTCAGCACGTCCAACGGGTTCGTGAGGAACGCAGAACTACCGCCAGCAATCGACCCCAATGCCAGCGACTCTACTGACGTCAACGCTCGTTCACTATGTTCCTGCTCCACAATGTGCTGTTTGTATCGACTCTTAAGCGTTTCGTAAAATAAGAACGAAAATGCCGAGAAGAACGTATCGACACTCAAACACGCCGAATACCCTGAGTAAAGGCCCCTAAATCCTTCCGAGCGAACGATAGACATGGCAGCGTGGCCAGTATTGCGATAATTGCTCGTGTATCGGATCGCGCCGCCACTAGCGTTGCTCGGATTGCGCCCCAATTGCAAGCGGCTCTTGATCACTTCAGTCGGGACGCTAATCGCTGAAATCACAACTTCGCTCATAGCACCCGATGCGAAATACACGAAACCTGAGTTTTGCTCTGAGACGTAAGGAGTAGCTGCAGCTTTCAACGTCTCGTACGAGCCGAAATACACTGCCGCGCACACGGGAGAGAGCAGCAGCGTCGTTCCTAAGCCTCCAAAGTACCCGCGCACACCTTCCTCTCGCAAAATGGTCTTGACGGCCCGGAAGATGTTTGCGTAGCGTGGCGTAGGCGCCTGCTGGACCTTCATACGCAGGTTGATCACATCCAGTGGATGCAGAATCGAATCAGCGATGACACCCGCTACTGCGCCGGAGTAGAACGCGCGCATCGCGGGGGAGATAGGGGCCGCAATCGCGGAGGTGGCCGTAGCGGTAGCAGTCGACGCGCGCAGGCTCTGGCAGGTGACGCTACTGCCAGAGAACGCCGAAGCACCGGAAGAAGACGAAGAAGAAGAAGCTGCGACCATTGCTGACTCCCTCAGTCACTCAATAAACCCCGTCTGAACGGAGCGCCTCTCTTCGTTTGCTTCGCTTCCTACAGTTCCCAGGAGCTCCACGCACCCACAGAATTCTGTGTGAACGATTGGTCAATGAATCTCCTTCACACGTTTCTTTGTTTGGGAGAGTGGTCGACGAGATTCGAATTTCTATTTCTATTTCTATAGTCTCACGCATCCTATACACTTTTGCTTATTTATCTGCTCTATTCGTTTCTAAATTATCATCCATATTTCTAAACCGTTGCTGGTGGTGATTAGTTGATTACGCGTAACGGTTAGTGACATTAAATAGATACTTAACATGCTGGTTACATTATTTACTATAAATTCATATGACCTCAAAGCATCAAGTGAACCTCTGTTCATCTTTCCTTCCTTGTCATCCTACTGCACACACAATCTCAGCAACAATAAAACAATTCACTTTCACTTTACTCCTATATCTCTTAGCAGCCATCGCCACCAGCGATCATGAGACAGCTTGTGACTGGGAACATGGTCATGAGATTGGTCATCACAGACCAGACCATCGCAAAAGCCACATAGGCGACAGTGATGGCGCCCATGGTTTTGCTGGTACCTCCATAAGCCTTGAGCAATTGAGTCTCCTTCTTTTGACGAGGTAGCAACGGCAGCCATACGAGCGACAACAATTTCATAGTGTACATGATGACCAATGTGAAGCTGATGTCCCTGCGGATCTGATCTGTGTCGTTTTGAATGGCTTCGTTGTAGATATCGAACGGCGCATCAACATTCTTGGAGATGGTCTTCGCAAACGGGTCCGAGAGGTTGTTAACAGTCGTCAACAGACCATAAATCGCACCTTCATGGCCCGTTTCCGCTAATTCCACGACCACATATGTCGCAACGATAAAGCCAACTCCCTGAGGCAATTGCTCAATGACTGGAATACCCAGCCAAAAGTACTGGTTCCGCCAAATGTTCCACGTAACGAAGAACATGCAGATTGCATCCAATACAACGACACCGAGCATCGTCACGACCGCCATTATTCGCCAGTTCCAGTTGAGTCCGTACTGCCCAGTGAATATCAATGTCCCTGCCATCACCAGCAAGATGAAGATGTTGCAGATTTTCTCGTTGCGTGGTGAGACATTTGCCCAGTACGTTTGCATCGGGTCCATTGCCACGAAGGTGAAATTCTCAAAGAACCCAGAGAAAAACTTGTACGCAATCACCTGATAGATCGCGCGCATTTGCAAGCATCCCCAAAAGTCGCTGATGTATGTCTTAAATCCAGGAGATGTGTACGGTTCTTCGATGATCGTCCACATCGTGATGGGGATGATTGGAATACTAACAATCGCTAGCACCAGCATGAGCTGTGGGAAGCTCAGTGTAAAGTCGTATTCTCCACCATAATCTTCTCCGTTAAAAAGGAACGCCAGCAGTATATTTGCGACCATCATTGCCACGGTCCGCACAGTGTAAATCGCTGTCTGTGTCCTGCCTCGAGTCGCTTCAGGCTCTCGCTGAGCGAATTCCACCACCACAGCATCGGCAGCGACATCGGACATGAGGTACCCGACCGATGCGAACATCATCAGCACGACGTACTTGCCACCTTCGTCCGGAGCGGCCATATTCAATGACGCGCGTTGTTCATCTGTGTAATCTTCCGGTTTGACATCTCGAACGCTTGGGTCAGCGTAATATGGCGCGCCAATTGGCGTACAGGCCATGACGATAAGCATACTGAGACAAATGGTCCACCCGAGCACCATATACGGCCTTCGTCGGTAGCCAAAAAGTGGAAAACAGTCCGTCAGCATGCCGTAAAACACCTTGAACGACCACGGAATGGACACGAGCGTACGTGCCGCTACCGCTTGTGTGCCTTGAACGTTGAGATAATTTTGCAAGAACGGGTAGATCGTGCCAGGCAGCGCGCCGTATAGGAGCCCAACCACGGCGTATTGAGCAAACAAACCTAGACACTCCTGAGAGAGTAACTTTGGTGCGCCACCACTGCGCAACGCACCTCCTTCGAAATCTGGAACAGTCAATCGGTGTCGTGGTGTCTTTGTGGATCGGTAGTTGCTACCGCCAGTGGCGTTTGGGGTCATTGGGAGTGTGTCGGCATTTTCAATCTCCGCCGAACTCAAGGACGACTGTCGGATGGGTGACAACAAGTCGAACTTGGGCATACGTGTTCTGTAAAGAGAGAAATCGATTAACTGACCACCTGAAGGCAAACGATAGAGACGAGAAGAAGATGAAAAAAAAAACGCGCGTGCAGCAACGGGGACGGACCAGGAAGAAAACAAAATGCCGACGAATGACTATCTATTGAGGGAAAAGAGAAGTTCTCACATAATTCCCTTGCCACAGTTGGATCATTACCACGCCCAGAACCACCCTGCATGCGAAGAAGATGGGGGTATCTCTCTTTACAAGAGCCATCGATTCTGATTCTGATGGATTTTCGAAAGGACCACAGCACATAATATCTCTGTAGAAGAACAGCTGCGCACGAATATGTGGATGACTGACAATGGGGATTCATGGATGGGACGATGATCCCATCTCCATATTTTAGTTTGCCGACACATTTGTAGGTGAGACAAGCAATAGTGTATCAGAGTAAGGTTCACATAGCTCTTGTTGCCTGCTGATCCGCTTAGCATAAAACAAACATGGATTCTAACGAAAATGGATTGTTTCCTGCGTTTCCAATGTGTGCTATGTGAGATGGGATATGGTCAGGCTGTATCGCTTTAACTTTTTTTTTGTGCACGTAGAATCTCGAGATATACAAGATGTGCTAGAGCGGTTGCAATGCGCGACCTGTATCCACTGAAGAGTTGGAGTGTAGCTTCAAACTTTTAGAACGACTTACACATCTGATTCGGTGACGACGGCGGCGTCAAATCTTTTGTGATTCACCTGAGAATTTGCACTTTAGTACAATGAACAATCCACATATCGTCTCTCAGGATTTGCAGATTATATATAATCTCCGCTTGCTTTTGAAAAATTATGACGCTAACATGATAGTGGTAAGAGTTGACTAATACTTTTGCTATACACTAACGCCAAAGCAGCCCGAACTTCTCCACTTGGTGTCTTAATCAACTCGTTAAGCAACGAGTACAACCACGGTAAGTGGCGTTTGATCTGTACAAATCAAGATACATTAGCCACACAAAAGCGTTAGCAGTCGCATGATGATCATCAAACAACACAACTTTTATATATACAACATACCTCTGTACCGTCGCATTGCGCTATTTGGGCGAGAAGTCCCACCAGCAATGGTTCGTATCGAACAGTCCGTTGTCGCGCATCGATTGGGAGTTTGGCATGATAGGTGAACATTGTAGGGTCACCAACTGTCCAGGTCAAGTACTCTTCAATAGTTTGCTTAACTAGTTGTGACATATGACGCCGTGCATCTTCTCGTTTTCGTTCTTCGCTTGGCCCAAGCTCTCGAATCAAGTGGAAAAGTACATTCAAATACTGAACTTTGCCCTCCACTTCCTGTTGTAACAAGCTCGGTAGATCGTCATTATTGATCTTGCCATACGTCCACCGAGCCTGAGCTAAGTGCTGGCGTAGCTCAGTGGCATCGTTCACCTTTCGAGCGAACAAATAACTCTCACGGAGACAATTTGTCAAACTTCCAACATGGCCCTCACTAAGCGCCAAATTACGAGTGAATCGTGAAGATAAGACACTACCCATCACTTTCTGCAACGCAAGGATGACTGAAAGATGCGTCCTTGAAGGAACTTGCTGAGCCAAGACTTCCTCTTCCGTCACCACTTTCGGCGGAAATGAGCTTGTAAATGTGAACTCAAGCGATTTCATCACTGATGGGTACATTGAGATTAGCGATGGCAACCGAGGTGACATTAATCCCAATGCAGCCCCAGATGGAGAAGTTACTGACGGCGACACTGGAGTTGGAGGTGGAATTGCTTGAATTGGTTGGGTCGAAATGAAGAAGATCCATGTAGGCTCAGCACGCTTCATTACCGATCGCAACTCGTCTGCAATCAATCCCCAGACGTCATCTGGAAATTTGTGGCCATGTGCAACGAGCATTTTCTCAAGTGACGTGGCTGATGCAGCAGCCAATTCCTCTTCAGTATCAGTTGTATCCATGCACTTGCCCAAAAGAAAGAGTACTTCTGGCAGAAAGCCTACCACGTCGTAGAACAAACCAAAACACTCGAGTAGCCGTTCGAGGCAAAACGTCGAGGTAGATTTTCCAGGAGTGTATTGAATATTGGAAGGTGACGTAGCTGGTGGTGGAAGCTTTGGCATCAATCGACGACCTTTCTCGACAAACACTTCCAGGTGACGCAGCTCATCCAATAATGGAATCAGAACACCTTTGAACACTAGAGACCACAAACCAGTCGAGAATTTGGATCCATGTGCTTCAAGAGAGTCGTAGAGAGCGTGAAGCGCGGCTAATCGTACATCTATGCGACGATCTGCAGCAAGCGTTGACAGCGCTGTCAACACGGGCCACCACATTCTTGTGTGTGCTGATGAGTCGTTGTACACTGCTGTGGACTCATCACCTACTGTTGCTGTGGTAGACGCTAGAATAGAGCTTCGACGTTTCGGAGAATTTGGGGGAGATAACATTTCGATTTCTTCGACTAGGGTCCGTGAAGATTCTTGCTTTTCGTATCGTAACGAAGACCGTGACGATGGTGAGACAACACCCGTGGGATCATTCTCATCTATACTACCAGAAGATTTTATGACTGCGGCACCATCGGTCTTCTTTTTGGTCTTGAATCCAACGCGCTTCGATGCGGAGCCTTCCACAAAAAGTTTCTCAATCACTTGACCTGTAGCGAGTTTTAGCATACATACATGCTGCAGGATACCAATACTTTCTATGCTTAATTGGGTCAACCCCATGTGCTCTTCCATATTCTTCTCGACTTCTTCCGAGCCACATACGGCAAATGCGAGCAAGCATTCCACAGCATCGACAAACACCTCCACAATGCGATCAAAATGATTCTCGAAGATCCGCTTGGCGATCTGGAATCCCAACCGCACGATTTTGTCCTGATGATCCTCATTGCCTGGTTCATACGTCTCAGCAGCGACTCGAAGCACGCCCCAGATTGTCTTCCATCCAGATTTAATATTATTGACTCTCGCCAAAATCATGTTTTCAACACAGCGAAGCACCAACTCACGAATCTCCATGGAAATTGCGTTGGCCATAATAACTTCAAATGGTGTGAGGAACAGGCGCTGAAAGTTGAAATCTTTAAGCTCCTCACGCTCCAAAAACTTCATACTTAATTGTCGCAACGAATCAATCGCGTACATTGCAATGGACAAGTTATCGTGACATCCAATGGTCGTAAAGTGTCTTGAGAGAGTTTTCCAGGTTGATGCCCAGACCATTCGGGACCGCATATTCATGTTCATATCGGCCACTTCAACCAGTTTCTGTAATGAAAACACCCGAGGTAAGCTAAATTGGTTGTCATGACGATTAGATTGCATCAGCCGGCCATTGCTCACACCCGAGCACTCGGTAAGAGATACCACGCATAACTGCAGCACAAACTCCTGGATCGCGTTGTCACTTAGTGAGACTGAGCTACTAAACACTCGATCACTCGCCAATGAGTCAATTTCGGCCATGACACGAGCCGCATTTTCGTCTTCTATCGCGGGATTATACATGTCCTCTCCACCCATGGATCCCATTCCGGTACCGCTAGTATCGCGATGCGATGGTGAAGGAAAAGCTGACGAAGACGCGAAATTCCGTTTTGACGCCGTGTTTGAATGGGTATTTGTAGGTGTTGACGAAAAACTGCCGGTACTTCCTGTAGAACTTCCTGCTGGAGATGGTTGATGATGGAAAAATTGCATATCGGAATGGAGTCCCTGTGCGTGCGTTTGAACACGAGCCAATTGCGAAATGCATTGCAGAATGTCTCGCCACGAATCTCCCAAGTAATTTCCTTCTTTCACGCTAATAGATATCAGCGCCTTGATCGCTTCAATATTCTTTGAACGCATCAGACGTGAGCCAGTATTGTGCAACGCAGTGAACTTCGCGAGCACTGTCACGAAGGCATCGCGTTCAGATGGCATATTTAGTCGAGCTGATAAATGAATGGCATGCTTGAACGAATTTAAGCACAATTGAATGGCTACCGGAGAATCGGAACTCTCGAATATGACGGAACAGCATGCTAGCAATGGAGCCCAGACCGTTTCAAACATCGGACGAACGTGACTCATTTCTGTGAGCTCGGTCACTAAATGAAACTGGTTCGATTGGGAAGAAAGTTGTATACCATTCATCGAGGAGTAGTCACCTGTTTGGAATGCCGCAGCTGCGGATCGCGGTGAGCTGGCAACATTGCGCGACGACGCACCCATAGCACCAGGATTTCGCCGCTTGAAAAGTGCCTCGGACTGTCGAACCATCGTCTCTCGTTCTTTGATATATGCATCTCTTCGTTGCCGATCTGCAGCAGCAATAGAAGCTCCAAAAATCGTGCTTGCGGCTACAGCCTTAACCCCTGCCCCACCTTTGCGTCGTGCCTTAAAATCTTCATCTTCCTTCAGCGAAATAGGATTCTGCTTGATACGATCAAAGATACCACCCATATATTCTTCCGGTAGATCTTCTCCATTATTTATGCCACGATTGTTCCGAAGGAATCCAGCTTTGTCCATTTTCTTCTCCTCTGGTATACTCGGATTATGCAAGTCCGTCTGAAGCATGATAATGGAGAACGACAAGATGAACGCTGTATCAGCGCTAGGAAAAAGTCCAGGCGGACAGGAAGAATAATAACGTTCCGCAAATTTTTCCATCATACGATCAATCTTTTGAGACTCTCCAGGCAACCGAAATCCTGACAGAAAGTGTCGAATGGCGACATCAATCTCCATACCCGAGAAGTCCATCATATCGACGAATTCGTGCAGTACCTTCACACAGAAACCACTTTGGTACTGTTGCTCCTTACCAAGATAGTCACCAACCATGGTCTTGTCCAGCTTATCGTTGTGCTCATGAATAAAGCGCGCCACATCGCGTGGAGTTCCTTGCCCCAAGTGGCCATGCTGAACCAGATACTGAATACCAGCACTTGGTTTGACGTTAAATTTTAAAATTCCTGTAGCCAGCTCTTCTTGGCGCTTTTTCTTTCGGTCAAACGCTTCAACAGCTGACATGCCCAAAGACGGTGTTGAGAGTGAAGCAGTGGGGGAAATGGCAGGGGGAGCAAGATTATCATCATCAGCATCTCCTCCTCCACCGCTGGCTTGAGCAACAGAGGCTTTCTTCTCGATTTCCACAAAATTAGCAGCTTTCTTCAACGATGCTACGGTAGCTGTCAAGCACTCAAGACCTTTGAGTACAAGGGCCGCATCATTCTGCTGCATCTTGAGACGAACACTAGATGACATGTTTGCATACAGCGTTGCAGAATCTTTCTTGCCTTTCGCTATCTTCGCAAGAGCATCAATGATCTGTTTAAAGAGATCGTTCGTATTCCAATCACAGTCGTAGTTTAAGAAGATTTCACCTAAGATTGAGGCATCATCACAAATATTGTTCAACACTTCTAGTACCAGCATTTTGTGCTCAAAACTGGAGTTTTCACTCTGTAGGATACGCAGGAAGATTGACGTCACGAAAATATCAATTTCAGCTTTCAGATGGCGCTTGAAATTGTTCATTAGCACCAGAAAAACTTGCAGTGAGAGTCCAACAATCTGGGTGTAGTTGGATGTACAGTTTTGCAACAGCGATTGGCACAAATATTGTCGAATCGCATGCACAAATCGCTCACCCTTACGAAATGATGGACCAGCGTTATTGATAATAGAGAGTACCAATTCCAGTGATAATATCTTGCTCTGAAAGGCAAATGGATCGTCAGTGGCACCTATACCACCAGACCCACCGCTGTTTCCCATCGATCCGCCGTTAAGAGCACCTCCACTACCCGAACTTCCTAACGCCGAGTCTTCAGCAACCGATCTCATAGATATCCGACACAAGGACCTAAACAATAGAAACGCATCCTTGTGAAGGACAGACGGGAACGATGGAGCAAAGATCGGCGTATTCCCACCGCTTCCACTTGGACTTTGCACTGGCGCAATATATAATTTCCCATTCGATCCATGCGGAGTTTGGGTCGTTGATGTTACTGCAGATTGAGGTAGTAAGTGAAGGACTTGGATCACCTGCGGATACAAGCTTGCAGTCGGTGAAGCCAGGATGTGTTGACTCGTATCAGCTGACTCGGAGGACGTATCAGTTATTTCTGTAGTTGCAGTCTGCGTTTCACTTTTCTGCAGCGATTCTTTCAGCGTAGCCTCTGTTTCTTCCTGCACTCGCTGATCAAAGGTCTCCATGCGCTGAAACACAATACTGATAATTTGCTGCAATGTCGCCTTGGCAACGGTCTGGTTGGTGGAATTCTTGCTGACCAACTGGATATGATAACACGACCGCACGGCTTTCAAAAGCGAGTGTTCATGCACCTCACACGTTGTCGTCGTCACTGCGGTCAGCAGTACACGCAGCACCTGGATCTGTACTGTTTCGTCGGGATGATCTTGGCAATCGCAAATCACCTCAATGATGCAGTCAATAAGCTTCCAGTTTTCTTCATTCAACGAAGATCCGGCGCCTCCATCAGCGTCACTCGTACTATCGCCACCACCTCCTCCAGCAATGCTGGAACGACCGCCACCTGCACCGCCAGCTGCTGCAGTTCCATTTGCGCTTGCACCACTGGTAGTATTTAATGAATACCCAACCAACGACGACAATGATGACTGTGGCTTCTTTGCGCCAGATTTTTGCACCAGTCGCTTGCGAATCCCATCGGGGATGGAGCCATTACCTTTAAGAAACCCAAAAGCCAGAAATTTCTCGATACAATCTAATGATAACGCTACAAGCTTGGCATGGCGCGTCAAACACGCTAAAAGGAATGGTTCAAAAGGAACTTCGGTCGCATTCGTGCCCAGTCCACCAACTCCTGTGGAAGCATTTGTTTCTCCAGCTTCTCTCCGTTTGACTGCAGCAGTCAAGTTCGCCTGTGCGGCGTCAATCACATCGCGGAGTTCCTTATGACTGCGTGTGCAGGCCTTGCGCAGTTTTGCGAGGGATTTGAGTACTTGGGCCTCCATGTCTTGTATTTATACCCTTCCGTCCAAGAGCGTGTTCTATATCCTTCTTCCCTCCACGATGTCCAGAGAGAGATAGGAGAGCGAAGAGCTACACGAAGAGCTACACCAGCTTCCCCTCTTTTGCTTTCCTTGCAAGCGTAACGACGATGATGAAGGAGAGTTTTTACGACCGAGTGGGCAGTTTTGTCTCGAGCCTGTTTTTACACCCAAAATTTGCGTAATTACACGTGGACGAGTCACAAAGAGCCAACGTATTTATGGATCTCAATGTATTTTGCCGTTATTTACGGACATGTCTCTATGATTTGGTATCTTACCAACTTCAACCAGCGATGACATCGTCTTTGCGATGCACACAGAGCCACTTCTTGCGCAATGCCCTCGGATGGACTGGCTGGACACCCGAAGGCAACTCTGTGGTAATGGGAAAGTGAAAATGGCTCGGTGCGGTCACCTGGGGAACGCGGGAGAACGGTAGCGGATGCAACAATCGTATCTCTTCAATTGGGATCAGCGGATGCATCACTCTATTTCCATTGTCAGTATCGGCATTGGCATCTGTAGTCACATCTTCATGGCGGATTTCAATGTTGACGATGGTCAATTCCTTCCAGCGATCGATTAAATCCATAGAAATTCGTGGTTGGTGGTTATCTTGGGTGGAAGCAGCACCCTTAGATTGTGAGGTGTTGCTGTTTAACAACGCGAAAACATGATCGCGTCCCTGATCGTTCGTGATAACGCGACCGCTCCGACCGAGAAGCACACTGGCATACAACCAAAAGAGATCATCTGAAAGGTAATCTGTGCGGCAACTAAAAACCAGATTTTGTTGCTGCCACTTCTCAATCAACCGCTTCTCTTCATTTGTTCGCGTCCGCGTGATGATCTTGCCCTGTCGCCGCTGCTGCTTCGTTTTCTTCGTTCTGATGCGTAGAGCGTATTTATCGGCCAAATACGAAAAGGGCATTGTAATCGACACTTGATGGCCCTCCGCAAGCAACATCTCTGCGACAGCATCGACGTGATCGAGGCGACAAATGCCGGCATCAAAATTCTGATTCAGGTACGCGATGTTGGGTCCGTCCAAGATGAAATGCAATTTGCCGTTCGACTCTGCTTTCATGTGCTTGGTCAGTAACCAGTGCTTGAATGGTTCGAGGAATTCTTTAGCTGTTGAACCGTTACGCATCACCTTGCTTTCCCTCGATTCGATCGCAGTCAGTAACTGCAGCCGTTCCGCCTCGGACATGTCTTTCTTTAACAAAGGTAAGCGGCAACATGAACACGTAGGTGTCATGGCCGCGTCACTCGCCAGTGTTTTTGAGATATACCCCGCAGAATGAAATGCCTGTCGGATTCGCTGAGAATTGCTGTGAGTAATCTCCCTGCACGCCAATCGGAGATCTCGTAACAGCTCATGCATCTGGTCGTGGAATTGCTCTGAGGTAGTAAGCCCGCGATCATGGGTCCAGTGACACGAAATGACCATCTGAACGAGTATATTTTCCATCGTCTTGGTCCATTCTACATTGTGGTGCTTCACATGTTGCCATCGGGCAAAGGCACGCAAGAAGTCACCTTTGTGGCACTGATGCTCCAAAATGGGTCCAATCGTTCGGAAATGCAGCTTTGCCTGGGTTGCACCGTATAATTTCTCAACCAGGTCCCACGCCGCCTGTGTATTATTCGAGACAAGATGAAGCTTGATCACCGAACCAAAGACAGCTTCATTAAGCGTCTCACCCAAGACAAACGGTTTGCCCGACTGCATTCGTGCGTCAATCTGGAACAATTCATCGTTAAAGTATGCAATCACTTGCTCCCGAAATTCTGGCGTTAAACTATCCGCTTGTTGAACACAGTGAAAGTAAAACGCATCGATGGCATGACGAACAGCGATCAAGCGCAATCCCCGCTTTACTTGTACTTGGAGCTGCTCAAACACGTCCGGTAACGTTTTTTTCTTGACCACAATCTCATGATACACATTCCAATGCATACGAGTAGACACAGACCCTTGTCCGTTTACTTGAGCATTTGCGGCAGTAGCTGCTGCTTTTCGTCGACCACGTCGTCCCAATCCATGTCCAGGATTAGTATCAGCGACTGCATTAGTCGACACGGCGCTGCAAAATGAGCGAGCGCTATACGAATCAGAGCAAATCGAAGGCGCTACTGCCAGTTGTACTAGTTTGCGCTCGTGCGATCGCCATGGAATAGCAATCTGCCGCTGGAGCGAAAGCGTGCAGCGAAGGTGACGCGCAATGCGCTGCATCACTGATGGCAATTGGCAGGTTGTGCACCAAATTTGCTTGGCTGTTGGTTATCAACAACCGATATTGTTTTTATAAAGTTCATTAGCTTTGATTGTTTAAAACATTTTATTTTAATTTTAAAAAATCATGTAAGATACTGAAAATACCGGTACTTCAAAGAGAACCTCCTGTTTTTTTCTTTGGGTTCGATTTGACTACCAAAAGCTACTTAACCGTTATTATTTGGGTCCAACTCAACAAAAGCTACTTAAGGCTCAACAGCCATGAAGTAGGCATCTCCAACGCCTGAACTCTGAGAACAAGTCTTTGTTGTATACTGTTCCTCACACTTGATCGTCTCATTTTGTAATCGAGCACCATCTTGGATTTGTAATGAGACTTGGTCATGCCTTTCGACTAAAACTGATGTCGTGAGATAGTGACAGTCAGTTCCTAGCCTGCACTTAAAAGTCTACAACTATGGATGAGATGCGGAGTAACGTACTAGCGATAAAGAGCCGCTGCATAGCATTATTCAAGTGATGTCGTTCCTTGTTGCAGTTGGACCAACAGGTCACGCCACAGGTCGTGCAATACTGTTTACCTAAAGATTCGATAAAATAACTACCACCAGTTTTCGCTTTGCAGATCTTCTCACAAGGTTGAGACAAAGCGGTAGCGTTGTGGCATCCACCAAACTTGTATTCTGCATGGAACTTTGTCGACACCGACGAAACTCTGAAGCGACGCGCATTTTACATTTGTGAAACGGTGCCGAATTCGGTAATGACAGTGAGTGTTATTTTATGCATCACCATCCAATCAAATCACTCTGTACCTATCCGTCCCCGTAGCCGCTTTAGGGACATACCCGCGCAACGGCTCTTCCCACTGTGTAGCGCGTGAGATAGGGTAAACATCTGGTCGAGTGCGCAGTGATGATGTCTAAGAGAGCACATTAAACGTGGATCAAAAAAAAACACAAAAAACATAACGGGAGGCACCAACCATCACTTCTTTTTTGAAAGAAACAGATCGAAATCCATGATGCGATCAATGATTTCAATACATGGAGTTCCACTAAAATTTCTAGTTTTCTCTCAGCTCCATCATCACTACCCCACGAACGAAAAGAGGATCCTGACATAGTTTTTGTGAAATTAGAAAGTCTACAATGTTGGTACCGTAATATTATAATAAGTACATCTGAACAATAAAGTGTTTGGTAAGAACAGCTGCTATTCTATAAATAGAACACCTGGCATCATATATTCCACCCAGTACAAAAAATCCAGCCTGAAAAGTCACAATAATATTAATATAATACTTTGTGTAGCCACCATACCCATATATTTTCATGGCAGGTTTTCTCTGGCCATCAAAATAAACTTGATTAAACTATTTTCTGATGACCCGTGGGTTTTTTTGATTCATTTGCACCCATCGTTCCTTTTGTTTGCTCTTAGCAAATGGTGGACTTGAATCTTCTCTTCCCATTGGGTGAACTTCTCTGCGGTGCAGCGACAAAACTGGCCGCCCACTCTCTTGCTCCCTCTCTTCTTTTCTTCCCCATCCTCCTCCACAAAAGCAACTTGTCGTTTTCAGCCCCATTTACGAATTCGAACATTCAAGGTCGAAAGAACAAAAAGTAGTAACGAAAGACATGGCGCGTGGCAAAATCGTGATAAGACGCACAAGTGTATCGAATAATAGTGGTGGCACACCCCCACACGGTCGTACGGGGAGTGGTCGCTCGATTCATCGAACCAACATTAATAACGTGAGCCAGGACCCAACGCTGGTGTTCTGCGAAAGCTACTTACGCTTGAAGAAACGATCGGCGTTAACCTGGAGCACGCGGTTTTTGGTGCTTCGTGGCTCAGAGTTGCTCTTCTTCCACTCAAAACAGGATGCCACCTATCGTCGCAGCCTGATCGATAGTGTTGAACTCGCTAGTGGACAGATCGCACCACGAATGGAGCTGGGTATTGAGTTCATACTGAAAGATGGAAGAGAGTTTGTCGGGCGTTTGTTCAGTCGCGGTGATTTAGCCAAATGGATCACGGCATTCCAGCGATTAGCGTTGAAGAAGGAGACACATCGTGGAGCTAGTGAGGTGTCCGATCGATCGACAATTGATACGGACACAGACCGAGAGAGCAGCAATAGCCCTGTTGTGGAACCTACTGAGACGAAGCGCAAGGTCTCATTCCATGGCAGTGTGCTAGTGAGAGTGATTCCTTCAGTGCCTGAGGATCAAGTGTCGGAGCTGTTTTACACAAAAGAAGATGTTGAGAAATTCACAGCCCAGGCTTCAAGTTTCCGCTGCCGCACAGAGGACGCTGTCAACTATGCATGCTTGTCACTACGACCAACATTACTGCCATGGAGACGCACCCCCGTGGAGCGGACACAAGTGGTCTAATGCGTTAAAATCTCTTATTTATTTGGCAGCTTGCTCCTGTCTATTTATTCTTCAACAAGTGGTTTTTCCATTGGACATTTGGGTTTTGTCAATTATTTTAGCGCTTTGCAATTGATTGTTCCGGTATTTTTTTCACCCACTTGGCCACTTGGTTCGTTTTTACCGTTTTCCGAATGATGGCGGTCTCGAACTTAACCAAAATGGGCACGTAATGTCAATTGTAACGTTTCTATTCACATCCTTCCCATGTATTGCAGTAACTAATGATCTCTACAATCGCATGGGAAACTCACCAATCGTTGATTTTTATCGCCCCAAATTGGCTCATCTCGAGAAGATCGTGGACCGTGAAGATGCACCGATAGTTTTCTTGATGGATTTGTAGGACCGACCACACCAAGCGTCGAGCAAACGTAGCGACACATAAGATAAGTAAAATCTGCATGGTCTTATTAGAGATATGCAACACAAATACTACAGTAGGTAATAGTTCACAACCAGCTAGAGTAAATGTTTATTCGACGTCAATCGGGTACTTTACGCGAGATCACTGCTATAAAAAGCTACAAGTCTGATTTAAGCATGACCTGCCCTATCGATCCATCAAGGACCACGCGCTTCTTCATTCCAAAGCTTAACGACATCCAGGACCCGCTTCACGTCTTTCACAACAGCGTCAGCAAAGCTGTACCTGTCGGCATCTTCTGGATCAAAATCCTGTTTTCGCAACACATCCGGTTTAGTCCACTTTGCATTTATCCAAATGGTACGGAAGCCAGCTTTCTTCGCACCAACGACATCGAAATCATAGTGGTCACCTATGTGAACAATATGAGCGCGCTCATAGGACGAAGGGAACTTCGCCATGGCCGCATCAAAGATCTCTATTGCTGGCTTGGCTCTCCCGACAGATTCTGCTGAGATCATGAAGTTCATTCTTTCCTGAAAAAATGGAGGAAGCGTTTCTAACAGACAGTTGCCATTCGTGATTACACCCATGATGGGTGCCATTTTCTCCGGATTGCTTATAGCATTTAGTTCCTCTTTAACTTCGCTGATACTAGCCACACTCAAATGCTGGTACAGTTGCTGCAGCAGTTGTTCCACACCTTCAAACAGCTCTGGCTGACTGCGTGGAATCAAAAATGCTTGAAACGCATTGTTCACAAAATCTTCCAAAGCCCGTTCTTCCAGTAGATTCAGCTCCGCTTCTCCCACGTGCGCGATACAATGGCGTAGGGTGTGCATCCGTAGAAACGTGTAATCGTGCGCCTTGTCGGGCAAATCCTTCTGAAACTGCGCAAGTAAGCGGTCGAACGCCTGTGGCGGGAACGCTGTCGTTAACGCTGGTGTATGAGTCTCCAGATAAGCATGAAAGTGGCGGTTGGCGTTGAGAATCACCGTCTTGCCGCACCATAGCGTATCATCCAGATCAAACGTCACGCCTTTCACTGGAAGAACAGGATCCGTCGTCATGTTTCTTTCTGTGCTTTTTGTCACCAAGAGCTACAGTACGTGTTTTTCGAATAAGTATATTATAACTCATTTAAGTAATCTATTAATATTTAGATCAACATTTTCATGTAGACTGTATAAGCTGGTTTAAGTATACTTTCCTAACTTCAATGCACTGTCCCACATATGACAAATGTCGTTATCAAATTGGTGATCTATTCTGTCACGAGCAGGAGTTGGATCTCCTAACTACCGATCTAAGACGACGTCAAAGTCCAGATGCTTGGCATAATGCTCTCCACACGCAAGAACTTTTTGTCGATCTGTTGGATGGAATTTAGCTACAATAATACACCCCATAATTGTATGTGGTTTAGTTCATGTCTTCCAAAACTCACTATGTGGTAGCTTACCTGTGAAGCGTGTGATCTTCTCCATAGCCTCAAAAGTCGTCACGGGAGCATACAGCACCGGCGCACTAGCGCCTTTGATAATCTCCATGATATAATCCTGTGGTTGGTCTATAGGTGGCACGCCTGTGAGGATGAGCCCGCCATTGAATGGTTTGCCAGTCTTTGCTTCATAGTTGTTGGAGTGGGATAGAAATCCCAAAATAATATCGTTCCGCGAGGCATGCGTCACAAAGAGCGTATCGTTGAATTCATTCGAGGCGAGTTTGATAAGGAAACGCCTCAGACCCGAGGTCACTAACGAGGTGTTCTTGTATTGTTGAAACCTTCTATCTGTTCCTGAAAGCAGACGCGTGTTAAAGAGGCCTTCAAAGTCCAGCATGCTTTGGTTCGCCAGTGATGGAAGATTCGGCACCACGCCGATGAGCGGGACGTCCCATTGCATATTGAGAGCCTTGGGGAAATATTCGGCCACCATTTCAAGCTTGTCGTGCCGCACTTTGTTCAGGATCACACCGCGGATTTTCACACCATAGTCTCTACATAGCGAATAATTAAGCGCGAGGTCATCAAATGCCGAGCCAATGCCACCATTCGCGATCAGAATGATGTCAATGCCCAATTCTGCTGCCACGCGTGTGTTGTTGATGTTGACGATTGACCCCACACCGGTATGTCCTGTTCCTTCCACTATTGTATACTAATGGAAAATGTGCACGAAGAACAGAGGATGAGCTGATATCGTGCATGAATCAGCCATCAACAACTACGCAAATATATACCTCATTTGCTTTGGTAATCCTCACAAAGCTCTTTTGGATCTTGTCAAGCTGCGATTCCAGTGTAATTTTGCCATCTAAAAAGTCTCGCGTGTATCCGGGGGGAATTACAACAGGTGACATATCTTCATAATGGCAATGGTCTAAGTGGAAAATCTCTACGCAGTCACAAAAATATCATGCATCGCTTCACTCAGAATCTCACCTTGTATTGCTCCTCTAACATACATGAACATATGCTCACCTTTTGCAACAGCGACATCTTTATCGACGCGTAACTTGCCGCCATCGACCAAAACACTCTGCTGGCCGACGGGCTTCAAGAATCCAATGCGGTCGATCCGTGACGTGAGTCCGTAAAGTAGTCCAAGACATGTGCTCGTCTTCCCGACATGCTGCCGCGTGGCCGCTACATATACCGCCGCTTTCTTTCCTCGCTTAATGAGCATGCTATGGGTTTGACTAGTAGTATCCAAATGGAGATAATGAAGCCAACCCTTGCTTATGTACGTACGTAGCTCTTCGATGGCGGTGGTGCTGGTTCTTGTGGACCTCGTCGGCTTCTTCAACACTTCCAAGATAGTTATGCGCCGGTACGCGTTCTCTACTATAACCGATGTGGTTACCCCTCTCTTAAAACCGATCCAGCATTCTTACGTGACAGCATCACGTCATGCTTATCCTGTTAAAACTGGTTACAATTGTAGTACAGAATGTATCCGATTAGGTTCGACAACGTTATACTCCTCCTCCAAAAAGCCAAGAGCTCATTACCACACGCGAAAACGTATCACTGCGATCAAGAGAGGAAGAAGAGGGTTCCTCCCCCCGTCGCTTGCCTTCCTTTCAATTGGTTAAGATACGATGATGAGCGAGTCAAATGATGCATCGTCTTCCTCTACTACACGGTTACGTCGGCGGTCGTTCGTGGAAAACATGGAGACCGCTGATGGCGGTCCCACCTCCTTAGAAACGGTCTCCTTGACCACATCCGACACTGATAGCATGAGTATCAAGATGCGGTCATCCTCGTCCGACGACATGGGGTCACATCAGAACAGTCCGGCGTCTTCATCGTCATCCTCCCCTTCTTCTAGTGTCCTTCCCTCGGGTGGAGTGGTACGTAATCGAGGAGGAAGCTCGAAACTTGCTGTCACTGGCCGTCTTCGCGCGTGGATGACGATCCGATTCCAACTGCTGCAGCAGCAGATCGGTAATGTTCTTGGACCATGGTTGCGCAAGATCTTGCCGAGATATGCATTCCAGACCAACGACCAGCCCATTAAACACTGGGTCTACCCGACGCAGTGGCTCACGTATGCGTCCATTTCGCTTATCGGCTTCCAGATCATTGTGTTTTGGTTTTTCCAAACGCAGTTACTCGATCTCCACGTGCAGGAATGCGTTTTCCAAGAGCGGCTCATGCCATCACTACCCGCATCTGACCCACATTTGCTGCAAATGACATCCTCTGGCGCCTCACTTCGGTATCTTGAACGTCGCTTTGACCAGCAACTCGGGTTTGCCGCTAAGCCAGCACACCAACAGCGGCTGCCGTGGACCTGTATCGCCATTGTACCTTCATCGTCAGAAGATATAACTCGTGCGAACGAATTTGCGTTTTTGCTACCACGCAGTCAAATTGTCCCTCCTAACCGTGAACGTCTAATGGCTAGTCGATTGGAATTAACTGTTGGGGGCTCTTCACTTTCTCCCAAGCGCGTGACTGATCAGGTTGGTGTACGTGCAGCCTGGTTCCCTCTCAGTTCCTTCCGCAAAGGTCTGTTTGGGGAAATCTTTCCTGATATGGTGTTGGTGAAATCGGAATTTGCATTAAAACAGCTGCTTAAGTATCGTCAAGAACGCCAGGAAGAATTGTTACATCGACCACTCGTCACTCCCAAGAGTGACCCAGATATGCCAAGTCACTTGGAGCTGTCACAGTCGCAATTTGGCATTTTTCTACTGAAGACGACTGTGCCGGATATTTATGATCGGCACATCCGGAAGGACTGGAACAAGTTCTTGCATGTAGTGGTGGTATCGGAACAGGACAAAAAGGAACAATTTACAGAAGAATTGCTGACGACATGGCTGCAGCATCCTGAATGGCCCACACTCGTGGTTCGATTTGCGAATTCGGTCACGCTTTGCGGATCATTTCAAAGGTTTCTCAGCAGTGTGCAGCAGGACGACCATCGTCAAGAAGAAGAAGAAGAAGAAGAAGCAATTAATGAAGAAGCGTTTGACGAAGAAGCTTTATTCGCAGATGAACAAGAACGAGTGCAACGGAAGAAAAAGAAACGGCAGTTTAACATTGATCTTTCCTGCGAGGAAGAACATAACACACGGCGTGCGATCGTGCAGCTAAAAAATGAAATTGGAATGCACGTGCTTCCCGTACCGCCAGGAATGGAGGTTTATGAGAACCTAGTATTGGAAAGCAGCTCCGTAGGAGCCATCACAATCACGTACAATACTCCGATCATGCAAGAATGGGTGCCCGATGCTAGTGGAATTCGCCTGGGTACGTTTGAGCTCGCTGCGCCAGCTGCTTCTCCTGACGGCGACCTCCAAATCGTACATATGCCAGTCGTACATGTGACAGTCAGTGATATTGAAAATGCCGTAGTGCGGCTTATTACTCTGGATCGGGTGCATCGTGTCGCGGCGGGGCGGGCCGCGCGTGTGCACTATTTGGGGATTCGGACGCACTATTTATCGGCTATCGCAGCGTTGGATTCAGCCATTTGTGAGAATGATATCGATGACTATGGAGAACAGCCTAGCGAGATAGGGCGACGAAGCCGGAGGAAAATCGAGGTGGAGACGTTACGTGTGTTCTTGTATTAAGACACACACAACAAACGAAAACATGAGAAATACATGCAGAGACACGACGCAACCAACTGTCAAAACATGTACGATGTACAGGTGATAGAACTGATCACACAGTGAAAAGCAAAACAGAGAAGTGAAGAAGAAGACAAGAGGGGATAGGATGTCGTGGCTGAGTTTCTTCCGCGTTAATCGGCTGAGGGGGAAAATACTTCAGTCCAAGGTACCGATGGTAACGGAGCCACGCGGCAAACGCAAATTTTCGTGGCTACCATCGCTGGACCCTGAGATTTATCCGCTAATGACGGCAGTGTCTTTTGGGTTCCTCCTGTTCGCAGTCTACAACCTCAAGAACCTAACGTACAATCCAGATATAAATGTGCGCAAAACACGCCGAGAAATACCGACATGGGAACGATACAATCGCGAGGAGAGTAAACAATACACTCAGCATCGCAAGCAACTGGCTGATGCTGTTCGTAATCCCATCAACGAGGTCTTTCCCGAACTAAGCGATCCCAGTGTCCCATGTCCGTCAGCCAAACCATTAGGTCCGACGCTCGAAAAGTCAGAAGAAGTGCAATTGAAGCTAGACTGATCAGCAGTCTTTTTGAGTTGCGATGTATCTCTGTGAGAAGGTGTTAAAGATGGATCTATGTTCAGTTGCTGTGGAAGACTTCATCCACTTGTATTCGACTTGACTGGGATAATCTGCTGTTAATTGGTTTCTAATTTACGTGCGCCGGATCTAGATGATGAATTAATATGGTATTCACCATTCAACTGTTCAACTACAATGGAGTACAGATAGATCTAGTTCGCGAATGAGCAGTATTGGCATGTTAACGATAGTTCATTCAACCCTTATTGTCTTGGTCGACGTAATCAAGCACAATCTAGTTGTTTGACATCTTTGCTTTACACCGTTGAAGATTTACCATGTAAAAAACAATATTCAGGGATCTTTGCCCAGTGTAAGTTATGGTTTTATGCTGTCGACGTAACAGTACTGTCTGCCAGTGGCAGTCGTGTCTGGCGATTCAGATACTTTGGTCGCCCTCTCCCCTCCAGAGCCTGCCGTGTGAGGCGATCTATGTTGATTGAAGAGCTGAAATCTCGATTCCACAGCCTATGACACTGTTGGCACAGCAATAGACCGTGTACAAGCCGAAGTTGGCTGTCTTCGTCAGACTTTTTAGTGTTAGGGTCCAACCTTACACGAAACTTTTTGCACTTGGCACCCTCGGCTTGGCAGTGAGGGCACGGACAGCTGGTCTTGAACTCGTCTACGAGGTACACCGAATGGCCGCCTTTCCTCAACAGAGTCCTGAATCCCTTTCCCTTTGTAAGTTCCTTGAACTTCCGATGCTTCTTTTGCTCCCAGTCACCGGTGCCCACCACTACTTTGTTTCCCATTCAGATCACATTTATTGACTATGGGATCTGCACCAAAGTCAAGGTCAAGTTGATCATTTGATGTGTGTATATGACAGAAGTACTGATATACCACGACTGGATCGACATCCTGATAAGCTTTTTGGAATTGTGTATCGTGTCTTTCGGTTCCAGGTTGGAATCAATCATATTGATCTACATGCTAGTGTTTCGCTTTTACTACTTCTCGAAAGCCTTCTTGGTGATGCTGTGTGAGCGAAAACTCGAGTTCTTTGACTACAGTTTGACAATCATGCACAAATTTCTGTGGCGCACGTCCAAGATTTAAAACCGTTGTCTGCTTTATCAGGATGTTGCCGATCTGGCTGGTAAACGCCACAGTCACATCCTCGCTGTGTGTCTTTGCCTTGGCGAAAAAATAAAAAAAGAGCTGCTTGCGTCAATAATTGGAGGAAGCAGGTTGGTCAGATGACGATAAACGGAAACGTTTGTCAACTGCAGTATGTCTATTTGTCGACATCTATTTCGCTACATCATTGCTGGTCTTCGCACCACAGTGTGCCTACTCGCCCTTTTCGACGAATAATTTTGGACGGGTGAAAACAACAAAGATCATCGGCAGAATATAAATAACCAAGTTACTGAATTGTATATTGCCACTTCAAGGCACTTGCACGATGTAAGGATAAGTCTAGTTTCTATTTGTTACTTCCTTTCGTCGTGGGCGCCCTCTTGACTCAAGTGACGACCAACAGGGCATCATGCATCTCCAGCAAGAAGAGCTGGATCAGCTTGCCAAGCAACTCTTCCTTCCACTTGTGCTCTTGCTGGATTATGCCATGTTTCAGTACTTGGTCACCATTTACTACAAGCGACGATCGGAATTCCGGGTCCGGCAGCTCTTCCTCTGCTCGTTTTTGGGCTTTGCAACGCTTATCTCATTCGCCCGAGACAGCAAGACGACTACCCAGAACCTCAATGATGTCTCCGAGACGTGTGCATTGTTAACATTCCTCATTCAGATCACCATCATTGGCTGGGCTGTGCAGAAGAAAGTTAAAGTGAAATCCATCGTGATCTTAACTTATGTCGCGGAAGTTCTCATCTACATCGGCTGGATCAACATTACACTCAACTTCATCGAACTAGGCGGCGTGAAATTCAGCGATGAGTTTCACCTGTACAACAATATCTACGAAGACGTGGTGATGATCTTCATCTGTTTCTTTCGATTCTACTATTTGTCCATCTCGAAAGGTTTTTTCGCAATGGTACACGAACGGAAACGTGAAATGATAGCCTATTTCCTGATGGTCACTCACGAGTATCCTTGGATGGTGTTGGATAAAGCTACAGGCTTATCCTGGGAATATGAACAGGCGCTCTACCATCGCCTCACGATCGTCTCCTGTATCCTCATCAATGTAATGGCCAAGACGGGCATTACGTCTAACCGAACCAAGTCACGAAGAGGGTCAGCAAACACAGAAGAACAACAATTCCAGATGATGCGGGCGAAGCGGGAATCCACCAGCAGAAAAGAACTTCAATACGGCAGAGTAGTGGCGGTAGAATCTTGGAAGCCACCACTTCCTGCTCCAACAGTGTCTTTAGTGGAAAATACGCAATCGTTAGTTGATGCCATAGTTGAAACAGAGATTTAGACATAGAGACAATGCTAGACAACATCTAACTGTAATGCTCACATACACATATTGAATGGATCCATGAAAATCTACGTGTGTCTCTATCCGCACCGTAACCATTCTTACGTCTGTATTTGTTTGCTCAAAAAACTTAGACAGTGTCAGGAAGTAAATACCGCTTGCCCACTTTCTTATTGTATGCAATGACCTCGGCGCGCACTTTACGCTTTGCCATGAGTTTGTGCCGCGAGCCAGCGAAAATGATGGCGTTCGGGTCTTCAGGGATCAAATCGGTAAACAAGCCGTACTTTTCACTCAACCGCCGAATCTTCTTCAGATGCTTTTCCTGGATTTGGACACCAACTGCATCAGCGTCTTCCAGTGTGTTCAATGCTCGGCGCAATTGTCGGAACCGCGCGTAATGGTCGATCAGCAGCCCGTATGTGACACCATCAGCTTCAATTCCACCTTCTTCGTGCTTGCGTTTGACTGTATCCAACAACTGCTCAGCCGAAGCGGTGCGCTTAGCACGCACATACATGTGCATCAACGCGCGATACGTGAACTTGTCTGGTTGGACGTCAAACTTCGAAAATGTTTCCTGTACAAACACTTCAGCAGATCGCAAACGCAGCGCATTCGCATATACATTGAGCATGGAGTTGAGCGTGATAATCGACGGCACCATGTTTTTCTCGACCGTCATCTCGTAGAACCACTGCTCGGCTCGGGCGATGTTTTGGGACTGAAACTTGCCGAAATCACGGAGATCCATCGGTTGCAATTCGAAATTGCCCGTCTCTTCGCCACTCAAGTACTCCAATCGGTCGTTTTCTTGCATTGCCATGACCTCCTGCATCTCTTCTTCCGTCATTGCATCACCTTCAACGTCCTCGTCATCATCAGTGTCAATATCATCTTCCTCATTGTAAGCTTCTTCTTCCTCTTCTTCTTCTTCTTCAAACGCGGCGTCGTAGTTGAGATTTTCCAGCGAAGTGACTTCCTTTCCTGGTCTTGTCAGATCAATTTCCCGGCCATCATCATCGAATTCTAACGGCCGTTGGTAAATCTCCTCTGGTTGCTTCGGTGGTGGTTTGTTCCGTGGCGCTTTGTCAACGATGCTTTTGATCTGCGCGCGCGCGTACACGTTAAAGACCGTATTATACGTAATATGGTCCATTGGGACCTGGTGTTTTATCATGTGTCTCAGAATTTGTTCGGCTTGAATGATGTCACCCTGCTTCGCACATGCATGCAGCACCGTGTTGTATGTGTACAGATCTGGAATGTAATCGTACAATTCTTGCATTTCGTGGTAGAATTCAACAGCTTTATGTGCATAGTAGTGCGATTTTGCACACGCATTCATAAGTGTATTGAACGTGACTTGACTGGGTGTGAGTCCACTCTCCAACAAATCCTCGAGCAAGTTCAACGCGCGTTCGACGCGACCAATCTTGGCAAAGCCGTGGATTAAACAGGAGAACGCGACTACGTCAGGTTCTGTAATGTGCGATCGCATCAAGTGGAACGTTTCAAACGCCTTGTCGATGTCGTTCTCAGCAATCGCAGCATTGATCAAGATCGTAAACGACGCCTTATCGGGGACAAATCCAGCGACCTGCATTTTCTCAAGGATGTTGTACGCCCATTGAACCTTGTTGGCCTTGGCACAAACGTTCATCACGGCATTGTATGTAGGAACATCTGGAAAAATACCATGCTCCTTCATCCGCCCAAGTGTTCGAACAGCCGCAGCAGCTTGCTTGGAATCCGCGAGTGAACAAATGTAGTACATGTAGGAATGAGCGTTTGGCGGAACGATATGCGGCACATTTTCCAGACTGGATGCTACTTCAAGATCAGCACTTGCAGAAGTTGCTGGAAACGCTGAAGACGCACTTTCAGCCTTGAGCGGCTGTAGATTCTTCTCCATGCGTGTCAATAAGGCATTGGCTTCGGCATGTAGTCCTTTCATTGCGTACACACGCAACAGGAAATTGTAATCTTCGACAGCCAACTCTTTCGCTATCGTCTCATTCGTGGCTTGCTCTTCCTGGACTTGCGCCAACACTTCTTGGTCGCCTCTCGCGAGCGCATTTAGCTTCGCAAGCGCATCTTTTTCGTCAATGTCCATCAGCGTCGGCTCGGGTGTGTAAATGTAATCGCCTTCTGGGCCCAGATTGTCCAGATATGCAAACGCTTCGTCAAGCTCTTTATGGAGATCCTCATCCTGCTCCAATTCGTCCCAGAACCGTTCATTCCGTACATTATCTTTTTCCATGGATTTCAGGTGGCGCATACTTTCCAGATGTGTTTTATGCGGAGCCACATTGCTCTTGAGTTTATTTTTCTTCTTCAGCGCCTTCTTCTTGTACGACGACGACGATTTCACCACAAACGCCGAATGGCCGCCTTTGCGTTTCTCTAACACGGGTGTGCTGGAGATCGAGCGCATAGCCGTGGATAGCCAAGGCAGCATTACATTGTTGTGATTGTGGAGATGCAGCGCTGTATTGGTTGGCCGCTGCAGATGGCGCAGCATGTGACGTTTCCACGCGATTTGCAGCATTCTCAATATGTCTGGTACCTTTGATGCTACAGATGAATGGAGCTCTTGGTTGGAGTGATTGGCGAAGTGATTGGTTCAAAAGAAGGCCAATTGTGTTCTAGAAAGTGTTATATAATCATTTAAAGTATCATAAAAAGGTATAATATTGACTCCAGAAGCAATTTACAGTTGGTTTTTTTGAGTTTGGTATACAGAATAAGTACCTTATTTTGTCAAATAGAATTCTTTTACCGAATTTGGCAATTAGGATCTGGTACTACCATTTTTTGTGAAAATGTCGCTAGATGAAGGTAGTGAGCCAACTTGAGCAATTCCAAGTGCAATAAACACAAGAAGGAAAAAATGGATACGAGTGAGCTGCTGAGTGTGGGCGATCGCGTGGACGATGGCGCGGGCCACCGAGGTACAATCCGCTACGTCGGTCCAGTAGCAACATCTAAAGACGCTACTACACTCTACTACGGTGTGTTTGTCTGCGTTGAGATCCTTATTCATTCGATTTGTTAGAATTTTAGTCTCACAATAATGATACAGGAATTGAGTGGGACACATGGGGTCGAGGTTTAAATGACGGCAGTGTTGTGCTTCCCACTGGAGAACGAGTGGTCTATTTCGATGGACCAGCAGGTAGAAAAAAGAAAACTTCAACCAGCTCACCTTCCAGCGCTGATGACACAGTGGAGTTTAAGTGTTCGTTCGTCAAAGTCGCGAAGTTCCAGCCATCAACAATTCGCTCTTCGCTGCTTGAACGATTACAGGAGCGTTATGTAGCTCCTCAACAAGCACCAGCACCATCAATTCCAAGCGCTGAGGACGTGGTGGTGACAGGCGAGGTAGGCACGACACTTGGCAGCCAGAAACCGATCGAACTGGTAGGTGTGGAAAAGCTGAAAACGCAGCAAACGCTGCATACGATTGAGAAAATCTCGCTCTCACAGTGCCAGATTGCCATACTGGGAAGTGAGGTGCCTGGCGAACTCAATCACTTGACGCCAAACATTACGGAACTCAATTTGTCATTCAATCTTTTCCGTTCGTGGACGCAAATTTTCCAGATTGCTCGAGAACTGCCTGCACTCGAGACGCTCATTCTCAGCGGTAATCGACTGGAGTATGAAGCGCTTGCGGACATCGAGAGCGATCAGCTTGTGTTCCCTCAAGTAAAAGTATTAGTACTAAACCAAACGATGATCACATGGAAAGAGTTAGTAGTCGTGCTGGGTCGCCACTTCCCGGGACTCACAGAGCTCTACGTTGCGGACAATGAGTACACCGACCAAGACATCCAGAAGCTCGTGGACATGCGGGATAATAATGGAAATAATCGCTGGATGGAATCTTTATTATCGCTGGACATGAGTCAGAATTATCTCCAGAGCTGGGCAGTCATTCAACAAACAATAGGTACGAGCTTCGCGAATCTCAAGCAGTTGGTACTGAACGACAATCAAATCACGACGTTGATGTCGCCTGGACAGTTTGTTCAGGTGTTTCAGCAGCTGAAATCATTGTCTATCAATGATAATCGTATTGATTCATGGACATCCATTGATGCTTTGAACCAGTACCCACAGTTAGATACTCTTCGCTTCATGCGGAACCCACTGACAGCACATATGGGCGCGGGTGAAGCTCGGATGATCATCATCGCACGAACAGAATATCTTACCGTGTTCAATGCCAGTGGGATTCGTGAGAAAGAGCGACGCGACGCAGAACAAATGTATCTGAAGCGGATTCTACACGAACTGGCAGTGGTAGGTGATGGGGAAGAGAACAGAAATTCTGTGTTGGTGGTGCATCCTCGCTTCCAACAGCTCCGACAGCTTTACCCTGAAATCACTGTCAATAGTGGCGCGGGAAGCGGCGGTGGAGCGGCTGGTGGACCAGCGACGCTCGCGTCCAGCTTGATTCAGATCAAGATCGTGCCAATGTCGATGGAAGCAACAACATTTGATCCACTGGTCAAGAAGATTCCGGAGAAGATGAAGATTGCACAACTGAAGCTGCTTGTGGAGAAGAAATACGGCATCCCAGCGCCAGCACAGCTACTATCTTTCCGCGCGGATGCAAGGGTTAGTGCACAAAACCGAAGCGCGTTTGGAACGAAACGCAGAACAGAAAAGGAGGCACTGATTTTATTTCTCTTCTGATTATATGTTTTGATAGAGCATACCACTACCTTTGGACGATGACAGCTGCGAAATTGGGTACTATGGCCTGCAGGTAAGCGATACAGAAAAGAAAGAAAGAAGAGCATCCAGAAAAGTGAGTATTGTTGATAGCCGTGAGGTTTTGCTGACAGCAATGTCCCTCTTGCATTGCATAGGATGGTGCGGAGGTGCTGGTAAACGATGCGTAATGATGGCTGATGGGGGAAGGTTGTTGAAGGTGGGAGCCTCCTGTGGTGGTAATGGTGAAGATTGTGGGTGTATACTTGTGGAGGGATTAACATCGCGTGGGATACCTTCTATCGCGTTGAGCCTCTCCATTGCTGTGCAATCTTTTGGTGCAGAAGTTGTGGGCGTTTGGATGAATGCAATGGGTTCTCTTTCCCATCCTGTGAGTGAGAAAAACATGAGAGTGGTAATCTTGAGCGACGTTGTCAATTGATTTGTGCGTAGGATGTGCTCTACATACAGCAAATACCTCACTTCGTCTTCACGTTCAGTTTGATTGTTTTTCTAATTTGCTATGCCACTCTCGTATCTTTTTCCTGTCAGGACGTTCCAGATGAAGCGCAAGCATCAAAATAGCATCTACTAAAATCATCTCTTGATTAGTACAGCACCGATGGGCAGCAAGCACACACCAAAACATCAATCTCAGTAAAGTATAGATTTTCCAGTATACTGATAGGTACAGAATCGTTTTGTACTAATCAACCGAACTACATTAGCTGTATCCGCAATAAGTATGAACGACACCCTCGTCTTCACATGTAATGGAACAATACTTTACCAGTAAAAGCCCATAATGTGGTCTCCTTTGTTTTAGTTTCTGAATGTGGCTACTAATTATGCCTGGACGAATTCTGCCATAATTTCTGTCTGAGAATAACTGCACGGTGCGACAGCCGATCTTGAGGAGCTGCTCTCAGTCACAACATCTCAGTGCAGAAAGTGGAACGACTGAACTTGCAACACATCTCATTCGTCCCACTTGGTGGGATGGACAGGCTGTCCGACTCACCGTCTTCCCATTTCTCCATCTCCATCTTCTGGGAAGAAAATGGATCGCTTCCTTGCTCAGTTTCTTAGCAGAGTTTCAAAACTGTGGAGATAAAGCTGAGCAGAGCCACAGGTTGGAGATCTGATCCGTCGACGAACAGAATAGTCAGACTTAGAGGCTTCTCTTAATAATTCATACAGAAAATTTGATTGCAAATGTTAGTCAATTGGAGTTAATAGCACCAAGAATGTTACAGCATTTATTCGGTGGTCCAAATGGAGGATTATATTAATTCTTCGTGTTTACCAGGGCTTTCAAGATTAAAAATAATTGTACATCTAAAGTGCAACGAGTCAGCGACTTTTTTCCCCCAAACTTTTCCTTTTTCTCCTCTACGTATCGTAAATTGGAACCTTCACGTCTTCACAAAGCAAACCTGATTCTAATATGCAAACGAACCACAAGTCTGTTCGTTTTCTTGCTCCAACAAATTACAACGCCTTGATCACGAGTGGGAGACTCTCCATCTGCATAATCTCAGATAATCGACAGAAAGTGACATCAACAGTTGCACTGTGAACCTAAAAAGCTGTCTAATCCAATAGCTGGCTGAGCAATCAGGTCCAAACAGACAGAAAACGAGCGGCTGACGCACGAGAACGCACACCTCAACAAAAAAGGAAAAGCCAATACCTGGGCTTCTGTCTTTCCCGTCACCAATTAAAGAATTTAATCACCCCAGCCCCAGACACAGACAGGATAGTACTCAGATGAGTCGGTTCTTTGTTTTTGAGAATGCCCATCTTCTTGCCGTTCATGCAGGATGGGTTCTTGTCTTTTGTTCGTTTACAACATCTGAGTAGGGAGAGTTACAAACCTCCGGGGTACTCTCTTACATACAGATAAAAGGGTGGGAGCGCGAGTCTATCCAACCAAACCATAGTCCTGCCCACTCCGACAAGAAAAAAGAGTACCGTTTTGCCTTCTCACTTTCCAATTCCCTCGCTTCGAGTTACAAGTAAATCCAAGAGCGACTCAATCGCGTGTGATATCAAGAGAAGTTATCGAAAGCAACATGGTCGACAACGTAGCGAAAATGGATCTTGTCGAGCGTGTCTCGTATATTTCGTCTGCAACCAAAGCCAAGGACGGCTACACCGACCTCGCCACGCCCGCGGGTGAGATTGAAGGTGGTGCACTGCGTGCTGGTGGTCGCCCCAACATCTGGGGCCGAGATTATATCGGAATCCTTGTACAATATGCCGCTGTCGGTATGATTTATGGTACGCTGCCTGCCACCGTCTATCCGTTCCTACTCAACTATTTGCAAATGGAAGGCACGCAGGCCGTCTCGGCGCGTGTACTGCTCAATCTGCCATGGTCTTTCAAGGTCTTTTACGGTATTGCCTCGGATTGTATTCCGATTTTCGGATACCGTCGTCGTCCGTTCATGATTATTGGTTGGTCAGTTTGCTTCATTATGCTACTCATCATGGCCTGCATGAAGGTCGGCGAACCATACTTCCCAAACCCTGAATACGCTAAAATGGATCCAGAAACTTTCGATGATAAACTGATTGCGTCGTTCAATCACGACGCGCCTGACCAGGGCAGCAAGTTCATTATCCTCATGATGCTCGCTGCTGTGGGTTACGTCGGTGCCGATGTCGCCGCTGATGGAGTCGTCGTTGAGCTGGCTCAACGTGAACCAATGGAAGTGCGCGGCACCACACAAACAACCATATACTTTGTGCGCACGGTGTTTATAACCATCTCCAGCATCTTGGTCGGTTTCGCTTTCAACGGTGAAGACTACGGTGGTGATTTCGATTTCTCGCTCAGTTTCCCGCAATTGATGCTCATCTTGGCGATCTTTTGTCTACCAGTCATCCCACTCACGTGGTTCTTTATCCTTGAAGAGAAGCACCCTGGTGTTGTGTTCAAGGACTACATTGCTGAATTCTGGAGGCTGCTACAATTGCGTCCAATGTACCAAGTCATTGCGTACAAATTTTTCTCCGGTATCTTTGAAAATTTTACCGTCACGTGTGCCGACCCGATGCAGTCGACCTGGGCCGAGGCAACGCCATTAAACGATCGTGTCATGTCCATTATCGGCTATGGTATTTTTGCGGCGACGCTCTTTTACGTGGGTAAATACGGTCTGCACTGGAACTGGCGGTGGATGCACGCGATCACGGTCGTGATTGTCACAGTTATGGATTCGATTGTGACGCTGCTCACCACGTGGGACGTTGTACGTAACCAGTGGTTCTGGCTCGGCGTGCCTGTGGTAGAGAACTTGCCCTCGGGTATTGGTTTCATCATCGCCACGTACGTCGTTGTCGAATTGGCCGGTGAAGGGAATGAAGGCGCTGTTTACGGTCTCTTGACCACGGTCTCGAATCTATCGCAACCATTTGCTAGCACACTGACAAAGAACGTCGATGCTGGGTTTGACGTCACTAACAAGGACATTGCCACGGACTCAAACCATGTGCGCTGGGAAGTGACGTACGTGTTGCTCATCCGTTACGGCCTCAACTTGACCGGTTTGCTCTTCTTGCCATTGTTGCCCAAGCAAAAGGCAGAAACCCAGGAGCTGAAGAGAAATGGTGGCTCCAGCAAGATCTTGGGTATGGCCACAGTAGGGTACTGCATCTTTGCACTCTGCTGGTCGCTTATGGTCAACATCATGTCGATCTACCCGTCGACGAGTTGCCTCAAAATTGTTGGTGGCAAGGGCTGTTAAGTATCCAATGAATGCCGTCTAAGATTTACGGACTATGAAGAAGAGAAGATTGGCATGTAGCCAAACTGTTTCTAGATCGTGTGTGTAATTGTGAATGAAAATACTTTGTGCTTTTTTTCGCTTTTTGTGATTTGGCTGGTTTTTCTTGTCAAATAACAAGTTTGCTATTTTTATATTTCAATTTGACAATTGAAATATTATATATTGGAAATTGATAGGTGTACCTCACTTTTTTGTTATATGTACCTCATTCATACATTTACAGTGGTGCGAGAAGCTATAGACACCCATGCGACGGAGATACTATCAATGTGATTGATTGAATAACAGAGTTTCAACATATCTCTTGGTATATACTTTAAAGACCTATCCAATCTTTCTCTGATAAACATGACAAAATACAAAACTGAGCATATATATCGCTCTTAACTGTCTTGATTAGCGCAGCATCGCCTTCTTAACAGGCTTATTGGATGTGATATTCTGCAGGTTTCTTTTTGTAAAGACGAAGGCTGCTTAGTTTCGGCACACGATGAGAAATAGTGAAAACGAGGGCAAAATATATTGTTTCAGAGGTATATGTATGGATGAGATACATATAGCAAAAAAGTGAGGTACACCTATCAATTTCTAAAAATAATTGATAGAACATATCGTTATCCTATCAGTTACAATATTGTGATACTGCATCACTAATTGCCAACATATGCTAAATATGGTAAAAATTCCAAAAAGATCATATGAGCTACCATTTGGGAACTCGAAGACAATCTTTGTTTGTTGACTTTGAATTTCTTCCAAACAATCAAAGCGTAGGTCGTTCTCCACACTAGCGAGCTAGTGCGATTGTAATACCACGAGGAAAATCATAGTGTATAGAAATCATATTGCTTAAATAACGGACTCGTGAGCGGTATATCAACCTATTATCCAATTAACATCCACTTCTTCGCATATGTTGAATTTGAGAAATATCGGCAAAGGGTGCACATGGATCGCGCCGGATTTGCTGTCATGCTACATTTCTTCATCTTTCTTCTTGAAGTTTTCAATGGCTAACGTCAATGGATTCTTCAATGAGAAAGAGACGCAATATTCAGCTGTCGCTTAATTAGTCGTGACGTTTTGTGACAGGAGTTTATATACTTGATTCCTGCGGCGTCTATTGCGAGATCACAATCCATCAGGCACTGGTTTCTTATTTCAGCGGCTGTGACATTTGCCTTCTGTTCCCACAATGATTGGATATAATATTGCTCGAGTATGCGAAATACTCTCAACTGTGTAGTTCATGTGTAAAACCAGTCATAAATAACCGACAGACGAACCGACAAACCCCATGGCGCTTCCTAAAAATGCCGCCTACAACAAGGAAAAAAAGATGCAGGTGCCTACCTCTATAGCTGATTGTTTATGGAACAGATCAGCCGGGGATCGATGGCTGATAGAGATGCGGAGCCACAAAGAAGAAAGAAAAACACAGACTTTCCACGCACTTGAAAGTTGATTCAGCGATCACTGACATTCACCAGATGAAAGGATATGGTAGTTAATAGGTTAATGGGTGTACTGTTCTGATGCAGATTTAACTAGTACGTCATGGAGATGCTGTCATGTTTGTCAACGAGGTACTTTACAACACTTGTTCTGTCTTTAGTAAACTTTATGGACCTTTACTTCTTTGATCTCGACCTTCGAAGTGAATGACGACGCTTCTTCTGCTTGGAGAATAGGCGGCTGCTTGGGGAAATTGCAACATTTATGCATTTCTGAAGTTGCAAAGACAAGGGAGCCCCTTGCGTTTCTCTGATCATCCTCTCGTGATAGCACATAGCCCCTGCACTTCAACTTGATTTATCATGCATCTACACGTGCTGATACATTAGTTACAGAGGTTTTCGTAGCACATGGATCCACAAAAACAAGCGCTAACACACGATTCTGAGGCTACGAAAGGGTTTTGCTCTTCAAAGACGTTGCAATGCGTTTCCGTACAGATCGAAAATCATTCCTCTTCGTTCAGATCCTTCCTTTCTGCTGAACTATCGTACGTGCGACAGCCGAGTGAAATGGATAGATCAGTTTCCCCCCAAATTCAACTGCAACCTTGTACTTGGAATTTGTATGGACGCAATCTCAGATTGATGACCAGCAATACCCTGCGAGCCTTGAGGGCTTTTGTTACTTGTAAACAAACCGTCTCTAACCAGAAAACAGTGGTGATGGGTGTTAGACTTTGCAGCCGGTCACTTATCGACCGATCCACCTCTATCTCTTGTTGACCAATACCTCTCGATTTACCAACTGTGACATCGACATCATTGTTGTGTGTCATTATTTTTCTTTCCATCAACCTCCAACAACAAGTTAACTACAACACCAGACTACTGTTTGCGACAAGGAGCCATCAAGTTCGCAATGGTAGCCAATAATACTCAAGTACCTGGTGATGGCACCACGTTCGTGGAAGTCGCCACCCCCAAGCCTGTCGATGCTCAAGATCGCTTTGCTCAGCAACCGACGGCCATTCAATCGAACCCAAACGCTACCATCAGCGCCTCTACGCTCCAATCCACGCTTCGTCCCAATTGGATTCTCTACACGAGCGTGCTCGTGGCGTTGCTTCAGCCGCTGCAAAGTGGTTGGTCGACGTCGCAAATGAACCTCACGACCTTTAGCGACCAAGACGAGTGTGACGCTCGCCCTGTAGCTGAAGGTACGTGCCTCATGTTCTCCGGTCACTCCAAGTTGGAATGGACATTTGCTGTGAACGGCTGGATCCTCGGTGGTATGATCGGCAGTCTCGCCTGTGGTCAGCTGTCCGATATGCTCGGCCGCAAGCGCGTGCTTACCTACAACTGTGCCTTTATGGTCGTTGGTGCCATCGTCCAACTCAGTGTGTCCAACATCTGGTGGTTCACTCTTGGTCGTTTGATCTCTGGTATCGCTTCTGGCTGTGCCACGGGCGTAGTCGGTGCGTTCATTAACGAAATCTCGCCACCACATCTCCGTAATGCACTCGGAGTTGGTCTTCAAATCTCGGTTACGGTCGGTATTTTGCTCGTCGGTTTGACCTTCTTCTTCGCCAACACCAGCTCTGGTTGGCGGTACATTGCTGGCTTCCCTATCGTTCTCGCAGGGCTGTTCTTGTTCTTCGCTCCGTTTGCGATGGTTGAAAGTCCTGGCTGGCTGCTCATGAAAGGACGCCGTGAAGACGCTGAACAAGTACTTGCTCGCCTCTTTGGCCAAGAAAACGTCAAGGTTGCGCTGGCTTGGATTGAAGAGTCTAGTGACGTTGAACAAGGCTCAGTTGTGGATCCGGACCCGGTCAAACCAGCCAGCCAACCTTCCAGTACGAAGCAGACGCTATCGATGCTGCTCTCGGCCTCGTTACGCCGTCAATTCCTTGTCGCCATCGGTTTGTCTTGCGCGCAGCAGCTTTCGGGTATCAACGCCGTCTTCTACTACTCGTCATCCATGTTCCAAGATGCTGGTATCTCGGACGACCGCGTTGGAACGCTCATCATTGACATTGTCAACGTACTGCCGACGCTGTTTGCCGGTGTGCTAGCGATCCGTTATGGCAACCGCAATATGCTGCTCGTTGGCATGATTGTCATGTTTATCAGTGCCATCGGCATGACCGTCTCTCTAGTCGTCAGTGTCTCTGCACTCTCCATTGTCTTCACGGCCACTTATGTCGCGGGCTTTGGTATCAGTCTTGGACCACTTGTTTGGGTGCTCATCGCTGATCTGTTCCCTGATAACGTCCGTGCCACGGCCAGTTCGGTGTGCATTGGCGTCAACTGGCTTTGCAATTTGATCGTCGGTGTCAGCTATCCATACATCGCCGATGCGTTTAACGACTACGGATTTGTGCCGTTTGTGGTCACGCTCGCTTTCTTCTATCTGTTTGTCTTTCAGACTGTTCCAGAAACCTCGGGCAAGTCAACCGAAGAGATTCAGGCTGAATTCCGGAACCGAACTAATGCTGCGCCGCGATCACCGGGCACCAACTCGTCGGAAAGTGTGGGCTCGCGCTTATAATCAATGGCATGCATGTCTCCTGCAGTTTTGATTTGTGGCATAACCAAAAAATAGCGTTAGTATAATTGACCAAAAAAATATTGTTATCATGTTTTGCTATTTGATACTTTTAGTAACATTTTGATAAATGATCATTTAGTGATATATTCTGTTTTCATATTTGATAATTCCAGACGAATGTCATTTTGAGATAGTTTCTATTCCAGATATGTATTAAAATGTGTTTAATACATCTTATCTACATTGTACTATTTCGCTAATGCAATATAGCTTTTTTGCAGCAGTTTACCATGCAATTATTTGCCTATGCACCTTGCTGTCAGTTGTGAGCGATACACACGATTCATTCATGGGAAACAGGAAAAGAATTAAAGAACGATCACTTTACTCCAGACTAAGACGAATCAAACACAGAAAGCCTAGTCACCAACAATTAATAGTTGATGAGATATGGAGATTCAAAGCTTTTGGACCATTTCAACCTGCCACATCAATAGTAAGCAATCCAAGTCGCTTGATAAATTTGCACTGTAGCATCGACAAGTTCTCATGTTTTTTGCAAATACAGGTAGTCTCTGGTATGTAGGAGATTGACATATTTCCCGCGTACTTCGTTCCTTTCTAGTCCTTCAGATTGGAGACAAGGTGTTGTGCTCAGAAAAGCAAAATGCAAAATGCGTTGAAAAACAAAAAAGCACTTTTCATAAAAGGCAACCAAAACTGTACTAGTGATACAGAAATTCCAATGTGCGGACTACGGTGAGTGCACACAGGAGGAGAAATCTACATCATCTGTAGAGATATCACAAAAAAAGAGAGCAAAGTATCTCTTTTCTTTCCTTCACTTGGACAAACGAAAATACGTTTAGCAACCACTGCCACCCGCGAGACGCAGACACTTTGTGGATGGGAAAATGGACATGATGTTGACCATGACTGACCAGCAGAGTGCAAAGATGATGTAAATCACCGTGATTGTTCCAAGGGTTTTGCTGCGGCCGCCATTCTTCTTGAGTTCCTGGGTTTCGGCCTTCTGTCGAGGTAGCAACGGCAAGAACAGCAACCCACCGAGATTCACGGCATAGCGGATCAAAAACACCCATGTCACTTGCCACCGCACGTGGTTCGTGTCAAGCACAATATCGGCATTTGTGACATCGAAATTGTTGTCGACGTTCTTAGTGATAGTGCTCGAGAAGGGACTGGTCATATTGGCCACAGATGTGAGCAGTCCATACACAGCACTTTCGTTGCCCTCGTTCGCCAGTTCCACGGCAACGTACGTGGCGATGACAAAACCAACACTCGATGGCAGCTCCTGCACAACTGGTCCGCCGAGCCAGAACCACTGATTGCGGACTACATCCCAAGTCGTGAGCAATGATACGATTGCGTCTAAAAGTGTGACGCTGACGATGCAGATTGCATGGATTGACCGCCAGTTCCAGTGTAGTCCGTACTTGCCTACACCCCACAACGTGATACCAAAGACAGCATTGCCAATGATGGAGAGAATTCGATCGTTTAATGGCGTCGCCTTGGCCCAGTACGACTGCATTGGGTCAGAACAAGTCACAGTAAAGTTCTCAAATACACCCGAGAAGAATTTGTATGCGACGACCTGGTACATCGGGCGTAACTGCAGCAACGACCAGAACTCGCCAATGTACTCTTTAAAGTTGCCTCCAGGGTGTTTTTCCTCATGGATAAAAAACCAGGTGAGTGGCATGACTGGTAGACAAAAGATCGCCAAGATGAGCATCAATTGCGGGAAACTGAGCGAGAAATCGAAATCACCACCGTAGTCTTCACCATTGAACGCAAAGCCCGTCAATATACTGGAAATTGTCACAAACACCGTGCGTACAAAGTATATGGTTGTTTGTGTGGTACCACGTACAGCTTCTGGTTCACGTTGCGCTAGCTCAACGACAAAACCGTCGGCCGCAACATCGGCCCCGACGTACCCGACTGCTGCAAGCATCATGAGCACGATGAATTTCCCACCTTGATCAGGTGCGTCAGTGTTAAACGTGTTCACAACCGATGCGGGAAGAGTGCTTGGATCCACATCCGAGTACGAGTAATCCGGGTAGTACGGTTTGCCGACCTTCATGCAGGCCATGATGAGCAGCATAATGAAGCAAACTGTCCAACCAATAATCATGAACGGACGACGGCGGTAGCCAAAGATCGGGACACAATCGGTGACGAATCCGTAAAACATCTTGAAGGACCATGGCAGCGTCAGCAACACACGCGCCGAGACGACCTGCGTGCCTTCCATTTGTAAATAGTTTTGCAGAAACGGGTAGACAGTGCCAGGCAATGTGCCGTAGATCATACCCACGGCTGCGTACTGGATGAGGATACCGATGTATTCACGTCCCCAGATGTTAGGCACACCACCCTCGCGCAGAGCACCACCTTCGATATCATTTGTTGGGGTTTTTATGCCTGCGTAATCATCTCCCTTTGGCTTAGTTGTCGACGAAATACGCGAGATGCGTTCAATGAGATCGAGCTTATTCGACATCGCTTTTGCTTGCTTCGGCTTGTTGGAGTTGCTGAGAACTGGAGAAGAAGAAGAAGCAACGTGCTCAAGAGCGCACAAATTCGAAAGTGAAGCGATCAGAGATAGCTGAAGTGAACTGCAACTGACTGTGTCAAGCTCTTCCTCACAGAAAACACCAATTTCGTCAACGTATTCTTCTTTGCTGATGCAAGTGAAGAGGATGCATATCCCATGTTACCACCGAAAGGATACCAATCCATTCTCTATCAATGGGATGCTCACATACGGAAAACAATAGAAGACCACTAAACGAGAAGACAGGTCGTCTGGAGTCCATAAAACATCCTGAAATGATGTGTGATTGCCATCCCATGCCTATTCAATAGCATATCTACCTGCAGACCGACTCGACGCTCATACTTTCATTAGGTCTATCAACCAGTCTATCTCCATCTGAGAACGAACCAAATCTCAGTAGTAGGGGAAACTCTGTTATAGCATGGAGGTAACGCAGCCTGCTCGGTGTGCAGGTCTCAGTCGTAGACACAAAAAGGTCGATGCCATCGTCTCTGAGATAATAGCATCGTCTTTGTCCGGTGCTTCAATATTTCAACTTACACCAGTAATTGCAAAAGTCCAGCCAATGGAAAGCCTGAAAACAATCGCATCAGGTTCGCTCATGATGACAACACGCTATAAGTGGCTTATAAACTGCCACGTCCATGGGAGCACATGCATGGCAGCACTGAATGCAGTTCAATTTCTGGAGTCTAGACGCTCAAGAGACCACATATATTGATGGATGGAAAGGTTGGATTTGCTTTTGTGCCACGTTACTGACAAGAAGCATTAACCTATCGAGATGTACGTATGCAGTTTAGCTGAGCATTCACATGATGAGATAAGAAAGAGAGAGAGAGAAAAGTGGTGATGTCCTCATGGATTTGCGCAAACTAGATGTGTAAACTGTATACCAATCCTCCCAATCATGCCTGATACCTCGACAAGGACGCCAGGCAATAAGTGTAGTTTGGGGGACAAGTGGTAGCCTCCAATACGATTTGAAACACATATGAAGTGATTCATGTGATCTGGTTGTTGTGCTTGCGTCTCATACCATGGGGAAGTGCCATCAAGACGAGTTAACCCGCATTTCCAGTAATTGAAAGACAGGGAGGATTCAAGTTCATGTTGGCAGGGAAACCACAACAGTTACACTATTTACGATAAAACTAATTTTAGGGACAGTTTCCGTTATCTTCCGCATGGCTTCCTATAGCTACGTTAATTTTGGTTCGTTGATGCACAATGCACTCGTGCTACTTGCTTGACGACATCTTGTCTTGGGTTGGATCGGTGGATGCTGCTGGATAGGCAGCGCCACAATGGATGGACGTGGATCACTGCGTCAATTGCACCAGCAGGTAGGAGGGAACTGCCTTAAGGACTCAGGACGTGCCTTTCAATGGACCATTTACGAGAAAAATAGTGCGCCTCCTCCGTTACCTTCACTGCCACCATGGGCGATGAACAGCATACACACACCAATGCACAATGGGCCTGAGTCGAATGCAAATACTGTTTCTCAATTTTATGATCGAGAAGAAAGCCGTTCAGAGGTGGATATTCCACCACGGTGGAACAAACCTACATCATACTTTGGATCAATCCGAGGGTTACCTCCAAGCCACAATCACAAGCGGGAAGAACTGCACCACATACAACAGCTAGAACATGAAATCCCAGCTGAAGTCGATCACCCCGGTAGACAGAAGCAAGAGTATATCGATGGTGGGATTGAGCACAAAATGCAGAACCAGCAGCATGAGCCTCAAATGTCACCCTCGCGCCAGCCTGATAGCATTACTTACTTTAATGATGAATCTAGCATTGTAACTGCTAGTACTTATCCTGAATGTAGTAGTAGTCAAGAACCAAGTAATGCGTTAGAAAGAGAGAGTCCCGCATATGCGAATCAAGCAGAAGACATGGACAACAATCAATTTAACGATCTTCCCATCCACGAAGGATTCTTTCGACCTTGGAAGAAGGTAAACTCGCAACCGGAAAGCGATAATACCATGGACAACAACGACAGTAACGTCACGCCAACGATGAATAAATGGAAGGTTCGAGCGATCATGAACCCATTTGCTAAGCGAAAAGTAGCTGCTCCAGCACAACGAATCTGGCACTCATCCTCGCAGGTAGAAGAGGGCGTCATTTCCGTCACTTCGCAACCACCGGTACCAACCGGTGCACTCTCACACGGCCAAGATCCCACAAAACGTCCAACTACGCCACTTCCAGCTCCATCCACGCTACTTTCTTCCCAGAATCAGCCGCACATTTCAACTCCGCCACTAAATCGACGTGTGTTAAGATCAAGAGGAGAGTCACGAGAATCTAACTACTCAGAACCTTCAATAACGGGGATGTTTGCGAACGAACAAACCGCACTTCCAACAGTGCAACCGCCGGCATCGTTCAGAAGTCGCAAGGTTTTGATGGATCTTCGCAATGAAGAAAGCGAGCCACAATATGATTTCGGTAGTAGTCGTGATGAGGACCAACTCAACAACCACACGCACTTTCCAACCAAACCAAAGCCACTGAAGCAAGTCAAACCACCGCCACAGGGGAAGCCAAAACTATCAACCGTCGATGCTTTAGCAGAAATTAAGCGCAAGCGGGAAGAACGACGTGCCCAACAAGCAGAGGAGAAACAACGCATTCAAACCGAGCTTAAGGAACATGGCGACGACGTCGGATATAAATTTCGACGGCTGATTCAGAAATATCGAGATGCCTTACCACCGGAGCAGCGATCTACTCAAAACAGCCAGACGACATTGCCTCCACTACCGGGTATTAGCAATCGAAGAGTAGCAGTAGAATCCGGAGCAAACATGACAATCAACAAGTTGTCAGTCTTTATTCGCAAACGCCCGCTAGCCAAGAAAGAGCTCAAAGCGAAAGGATACGACATCATTTCCTGCTTGTTTGCAGCAGGAAACGCGCGCATCCGCCAAGAACTGATGTGCCACGAACCAAAATGGAAAGTAGACGGCACTGAGTCGTTAGAAAACCACCATTTTCGCTTTGACGGTGTCTTTGACGAGTGGCAAGCCAATGAACAAGTTTACGAAGCTACTGTTGGCCCCATAGTGCCGTATTTGGTTCACGAGGGCATTGGCCGAAGTGGGAATAACAATCATATCGCCAATCAAACAGGACTCACTGTGTTTGCTTACGGGCAAACTGGATCGGGCAAGACCTACACCATGCGTTCCATGTATCGTCAAGCAGCAGTCGATATCTTTGAGCGACTCAGGGAACTCCAAATACCAGCATCGGGTTTAAATAATGTGATCGTTGGCGTGAGTTTCTATGAAATCTACATGAACAACGTTAACGATCTTCTCAATGGACGGACGCGGGTGCAAATGATGGAAGATGGAGATGGAACAGTGCAATTACTTGGGTTAAAGGAATTAGTGATCACAGACGCTGATGGGCTGCTGAATGTTGTCAAACGGGGAGAAGACGCGCGTGCGACCAGTGCGAACGCTGTTCACGACGACTCGTCTCGCTCGCATGCGTTGCTGAGAATTACGCTCTACGCAGGCGAGGTGGCGAGTGGATCAGTGCTCTCGCGGCTCTCGATGGTCGATTTAGCAGGCAGCGAACGCGCATGCGATACACAAACTGACAAGTATGTATCTGTTTCTGATTTTTCTTGATTGCTGTGGTTTTTTAATGTATACCTTCAATGGTTCTCTGAACTTGCATTACTGTAGTAAAAACACACGAATGGAAGGCGCCGAGATCAACAAAAGCCTATTGGCTTTAAAAGAGTGCATTCGCGCGCTGGACCGAGGCGCGACGCATATCCCGTTTCGTCAAAGCAAACTTACACAACTCTTGCGTGATAGGTGCGTGCATAATGGTTTAATTTTCTACTTGCAAAGTTTTGGGGCATGGAACGTCATACTTCGTCTATCTATTGTCAATACGTAGCTTTCTTTCGGAAAATTCCAAAACAATCATGATCGCAACTATTTCTCCTTGGTCCGAGAGTTGCAATCACACGCTAAACACGCTTCGATACGCTGATCGCCTTAAGGAGATCGGTGGTGTGTAGAGGAAAAAGATCGAATAGATACAGATAGAGATGTAGCCATTTGCCACAATTTGCTGTTTTCATTAGGACACATCCATAAGTAATGCGTTATTTACGGATATATCAACTTTCCATGAATAATGAGGAGCTAATGTTGGTTTACCATTTTGACATCAACTCCAAAGAATCTTGACAACATGGTAGCGGTAGACACATCTAACAGCACGCTGGCGCCGCGCGTGTTTCTCGCGTTTGACGACTTTTCGCTCGCTGGAAAGCGTATGTGCATGTACATTGGCACATGTGTCTGCTAACCTGCATCATTTTTTTCCTTTTCTTGGCTCATGTGTGCTGTCTGTTGTGTTCGTTTAGATGTGTTGCGTTTAGCAAACGTGGAAGGATGTCCCCATGTCCACCAGAAGCATCCATCTGCAGATGTGTTCCCGTCAGACTTGGCTCCACTGGTGCAGTTTTACCAGCATAGTAGCAGTAAGGAGACTTCAGCAGAGGTTCGTGTGTAGCAGTGGTCCCTCTGTGGCTTCTACGGTAGTATTCACGATACCCACATTCTTGTGCAGGTTGCTTTCATTGTGGTCAACAGCAATGCGATCCCAGAAGCACAGTACTGGGAACTAGCTGACGCATTGACAACGCTTTTGAGTGATGCCAATGTCCGCGTGCTGACGATTCTCGCATCACTGCATTTACCTTATGCCAAAACCTTACCCGCTACCACAAATGGAGCCTCTCATGCGGTGGCAAACGTGTATCACACGGTGATCAACGTGGAAGAATCACACGAAAATGACAGCGTGATTGTATGGAATCCAGCAGTTTTCCAGCAGGTGGATGCCTCGTGGGAGGTGAAGGATCGATTTCTATCGAGTTTTATCGCGATGCTTCGTGCTGAGCGATCGCCACGGACGCATTTGCTATTAGCGAAAGGGTACAAACCAGGGCGAGACCATGCTGGAACCTACGAGGTACCAAGAATGCTATCATAGTCTATGAATTGCAGCTCTTTTGAATAGCTGTTTGCTCTTGTTTTTTGCTTGTTTTGCAGGCGGTGGAGGCTCTCAGTGCGGCCTTGGCGGCATTTACGCACAATATGGTAGTGCTGGATCCAGAGAATGCCAAGGTCACGTTACCACGGCTGTTGGCGGAGAAAAAGATCAACGTCAACGCCCAGAATCTGCATGACTTTCACGACTTGCTGTACCATTAGATGTTGCTGGGTAGACGATAGTGCTGCAATACAAGAGAAGATGCAAAAATGCTCAATCTCATGTTGTTCAAAGCATTCCTGCACATTTTTTAAATCAGTGATTCCGTTTTTTGCTGCTTTCTAACCGCAAATCGCTCCTCTGAGCTCTCGCCTGCCTGCCACTTAAAGCAAGTCAAGCTACCTTATTCGCTATAATCAATGTTGCTATGTTGAAACAAAGTCCACCAAGCCACGTTTTTGTTAACGTTTTCTTTATTTGCCTCTTTCTCATCCCTTTTGAAAACATCATTCCGCTTCCCTTATTCCATGAGCATCACGATCTTTCGCTTGGTCGTGCGGTTGACCGCTGCAAGCAGTGCGTCGTCAAAGTCCGCAAACTTGTATGTCTGTATCCAGGTGCGCAGCTTGCCCGCTTCCACGAGCGAGGCCAATTCCGAGAGCATGGCAGTACGCTCTTCGACCGATGACTGCTTGACCCACTCGCTCAGCCAAAAGCCCTTGAGCGTAATATCGTGGAATATGAGCGAGCCCGTGCCGACCGATACTGGCTCCTTGCTCATGCCACCGTAGGTGACGTGCACCCCCTTCTTGGCAAGCGCCTTGGCCATTTCCAGGCTACTCTTGCCGCCGACGCAGTTCAATGCAAGCTTTGGTGCAGGTAGATCTGAGATAAGCTCCTTGAACTTGGCCGAGCCGACATAGTCAATCGTGCAGACAATCGTGGCACCGAGGCTCTTGAGATGGTCGACCGTGGCGTCATATTCACCGTCATCACGGATGATGTTGATAGTCTTGATGCCACGCAAAGCCGCCAATTGGATAACCGCTTGTCCCACAGCGCTATTGGCACCATTCTGAATGATGACGTCACCCTTTTGCAATGGCACAAAGTCCGCCAACAGACGGTAGGCCGATGCTGGATTCACCGCCAGCGTTGCGGCGTCTTCAACAGCAATCTTGTCCGAGATCTTCATAACATCGACGCTGGAGGCCACGGCCTTGTTACGCCACGTGCCAAATCCCGCCTGCGTGGGGATGACGCGATCATTCACCTTGACGTTTTTAACGTCGGCGCCGACGGCAGTGACGACCGCTACACCTTCGTTACCTGCGACCGCTGGGAACTTAGGACGAATGGCATATGCGCCCTGGATCTGCGAAAGATCCGCCACATTGATTGGAGCGGCCAGGAACTTGAGTGCAACTTGTTCCTTGCCCAATGGCGCCTCTTTGTCATCCTCTTCGACCCTGGAACAAATAAAAAAGGAGATTTTTTTTGTCAGCAGTTTTTTCAGGGTGGAATATTAAATTTGCAAAAACTTACGAGAGTACGTTGAGTGGATGGCCATACTCCGCATAGCGGACGGTGCTCATGGAGCGCCTGCCTTGCGCCGCGACGCTCTTCACCACCTTGGAGATCATCACTTTCTTCCCTTTGATCCTTCCACCTCTCGGTTATCTGTAGCTCCTCCCGCTGGTGCTGCTCTCCTGGCCGCTCAAGCTAATTGAGGACCTCCGATTCCAAAAATTAGAAAATTTCACAGAATACTTGGTTTTTGTATGTACTAAATATCTAAATATAGAGAAATTTCCGACGATCCTGGTTAAAACCCAATCTGAACCGGTATCAGTATGCACTTGAATATGTGGACCACATAAATTTGTACATAAACGAGTTTTTTATTTTTACGTAAAAATATTTACCGATTGGTAAAAACTCAACCAATTATCGGCAACCAGTCGTTTGGATGAGCAGTTCACGTGGGGAATGCATTTTCCTTTTTCGGTTGGCGGTTGCTTTGATGGTCACCCGGAGCACCTAGCTGTAAAACCTCCTGGATGTTTGGTTTGCTATGTAAAGCGTGATTTTGTGTACCATGGACATTCTTGTTGCTTGGTTTGTATAAGTGGTGCTTCCCAATGATTAATTAAAGTTTGAGATCCGTCAATCGCAGCGATTTCTTCTTCGCTTGTTTCAAGAGTGTTGAAGTGCAATGGGATACTGTGGACAATTTTCTTGTTGATGGGACAGCGTTTTCATTATTATGATACATTAAGACTAAGATGTTTGCTTGCTAGTTGTGGTGCATATTTCTCGATGATCAACTGATATTTAATCTTTGAGACCTGAACACTATGTGTTGAGAAATTTACTTACTGAGAGAAAACCACAGCACCATTTTCTCTGTGCAATGAAAAGGATGGAGAAATGGATGCTAATAATAATGCTTTTTTAAATACATAGGAGCTCGCAAACTACTTCATTGATTTACCTCTTTATCTTGCAATTAGTTATTTAACCTGAAACTTGGTGCACTCTGTGAACCTTTCAATCTCCTATCAAGAGTTGAAGTCTCAGCGCTTGCCTTATTCCTGGATGCTTTTTTAATCGGTGAGAGCAGTGACTGGCGCTGAAAACTCGCCCCATTATCTCGTAACAGCGACTGCATTGGTTGCTTTATTGGTGAGCATTTCTTCGTATCAAGACGATGAATCTTTCCACCAACCAAGGGCGGTTTCCTCGCCCCAGAAGCAGCTATGACGGCGTTTTTCCCTCCAAAGATCTCCTCCAAAATGCCTTGTTTCTGCTTTTCCCAAACTCCTAGCTCACGCTGCAACTGAATGATCTTCTGCTGCGGTGGGTTGTGGAAAAGCAACGACTCCTGGAGTGCATTCATTGTCCCGCTGTGATATTGCACGTTCAATTTCGCCAGGTCTTCCCCTTGGAATATGACGATCTCCACCATTGTCTGTGAGTGGATTGTCACTTGCGAGGGCTGGTCAGGTTGCAGGACACTCAACTCGCCAAAGACTTGGCCAGTCGCGAGGATGGCTATGTCCACTACTTCCGTTATCTGCTTGTCATTTAGATTTTGGTTCTGTGCGTTGTTCACAAGCCGCGGGTTGGTCAGCATCCAGCCATTGTCCAGGACCCAGGACCCGTCGTTCGAGCGTGACGTGAGAGGATCCTCATTCGAGTGCAATGAGGTCTTTCTGTGTCTGACCTTGAGCGAGGCAAACGTCGAAGACGACACCGTGATGATCTTGCGCACTTGACAGACACCACGTTTAATCAAACACAACTGCTTCACGATATCCCCTGTGCGCAGAATATCCTTTCCTGGATCATAAATCTTCACACCAGAGGCTGCAGCCAACGCTACAAGCACATCTTCCGAACAGTTTTGAAACACGCGACACGTACGGAGAAATTCGATTCGTTCTTCCAGCACTTTAGCTTCGTGTTGTTGAAGAATATTGAAATAAGTATCGATGTTTAGCACGAGGCAATGAAGCTCGTGCATACACGTGAATGTCGCCGGTTCCTTTGGAAATAAAGCACGGATGTGGTCATTTTCTGGTTCATCACTGTCATTAGCGACAGCCATTTCTTCCATCATCGCCACAGAAATGGAAGATCGGCGGGTAAGCATATGAGCGGGCGGCTTCGTCGATGCCAACGCGGCACTGCTCGCTGCAGTCGCTCGTGAAAATCTCCGACTACGAGGACGGAATGAAAGTGCCGTGTTTCCCATTGTTTTCAGTGTTCCATCCGCAAACTGCGCTCCGTATGGCTCCAGTCCAATTGCATCACCTTGGCACATCGCTTTGAGTTCACGTAATTTGGAGGTGCCATGGACATCGATATTCTTCACTAGTGATGCTGCATCACTTAAAACGATATGAAAGTCATCCGAGAATGTACCCTGTTGCGCCACACATTGATCAGCATCAAAGTGACAATAAGTCGCTTCTGCGAGGCACTCGCGGATCATATCTGTGTGCATCCCACGGAAGCAACTCCAAGTCTTGACGTGTTGCATAGCCTCGTCGATCTCTTCCTCTGTTCTAGTCTCTAGTTTTTTATTCAGAAAGCGAAGGAACCACTCCACTACCGCGTTTTCCTGATGATAACCACGCCTGTCATCAAGAATTTTAGACGAGTCACTGTGTGATGAGGCTTCCGCACTTAGTTCCGCAAATGACATAGAAAAAGAGCCATTCGGAGTGGTTGCTTGGAACTCACCACCGTGGTCGTCAGTATGACGCTGACCTATATTCTCACCATCAATACTTGTGTGAGAAAGCAGCGGAGTTCGACGTAATGTCTCCAGCCAAACATAATCCTGAATGGCATCCCGGAATCGACCGAGTTCCTTCAGCACAATGGCGCGGCTTTCAATGTAGAGCATGTTCTTGTTGTCCAGTTTGAGAGCCTTGGTGAAATCTTTGACGGCATCTTCTCGCCGACCAAGCGCATACAACGCACAACCGCGATTGTAATAAGTTGGGGCATGCGTGGGTTCAGAGAGTGTGCAATCGTTATAATCGTCAATGGCCTTGGAGTACTCGTGCAGACGATGCAGCGCATATCCACGCGTGAATTTCGTCGAAGCTGAGCGTTTGCTCTTGGTAATGGCAGATATTGGAGAAGAAGACTCTGCGGTTGATGCAGATGCAGTTGGTGCAAGTTTAAGTGCACTAGCGGTCGACACGTAAGAATTTGAGTTGCCGTTGCTGGTAGTCAATGCCTTTTTCAAGAGCCACGTTGACTTGGTGACCATCTCTGTAAAGATCTCGGGGCATCGATGGGCGACATTCCGCGCAGACAAGTCTGCTTCCTAGACATAAAACAACACAGTCGACATGACTTATTCGTCGCCTTTGTTCAAACATGTAGTATGGTACTCTCTTGCTCCTCGTACAGTGGAGAGTGTGCCTTCGAGTGGCGTCAAGCAGCGCAGTGGTAGCGCTGGTAGAGGCGGGTTCATCTGTCGTCGTCCAGCGGATTGCTTGGGTTGTAGCATTAATTGACTTTATTGGCGATCGTGGCCACCCACCCATGGAAGGAATTGCTCTGCATCTAATGGTAATTGAGCAGGTTACTCACCACCAGGAGATGATGAAAATAGCTCAGACAAAGTGCGTGGTAACCTCCGGTTGAAGAAGCTCCACATCGTTGTGTCAACAATGGGCTAGAAGGGGTGTTAACATAACCTCACTGTCTAAAAAACTTGGCGGGCTAGCTGTTGGATAAGACTTGATTCTCAGGTCGCAAGTCTTGTGTGAACACTGATCCAGCCTGTTGCCACCGCAATCTATACCTATCTATCTATCTATCTATCTATCTGCACACTAATGGAAACTCGACAAACCATGCAACAGCCATCGTACAACATCACACTGTAGATGGTGAAGAAGCCATCGTTACCGGTGGCAATTTCCCCTGGAACCCAAGGCGACAAATTCGATAGGAATCACCAGGTGTATCATTAAAGCATTTTTCTACATCTCAGTGATTCGATTTCGAGAGAAAACAGAACGCCGTCTTCGAATTCTGCACTAACGCATTCTGTTTCCATTCAAATGGATGAATGCAAAATCCATTTTAAAAAAATTCGAGAAAATTTTCGTTGTGGACGTTGATGTACGACGATATGTGTCAAAGCGCTGCGAGGCCTCCCACGTTCAGTGGAGACTTTGGCTTTAATTGGAGTCAGCAAACAGCAGAGAGAGTGTTGGCTACCCCACGGGTTCGTCTGCTGTTTCGAGGAGGTTTTTGGGCCCTATATCTGATCTCTCTTTCACAGTGTTTTATGCCGATGGGTACACATACAAACGTGGCGCTGCGTTCTCTTCATCAGTAGGTTGTCATCGTGTGCTCTCTGATGTGTTGACAATCGAGCTCCTCAGAAAGAACAGCCCACTTGCCAACTTCATGCTACGCTAGCGTGGGACATTTTGGCTTTTGGCTCCGCTTCCACCTATGTGTTTTACATAATCACCAGATTTTTTTGAAAAGTCCAAAAGATTTTTTTAACATTTTTCATAGTGATATTTAAATCCAGCTATAAAAACTGGTCTAACGTTGTCTTTTTGCCAATAAAACCCAAGTTGAGGATTGTTTTCTGTTCAATGGAAGAGAAGTCATCTTGGAAGTGTCCCAGATTAAAGCATCTTTGATCCCTGTCTGCATGGGCAGCCACTGGAGCAGTGCACATGCAGATAGACAGATCCAGTCGCCTATGAGATGAGAACCCTGTGAAAAGATCTCTACAACTCCACACCCGCCACGAAATGGCGATCATCTATGCGGAGGATACGCAGGATCCACTGAATTTCTCATGTTCTAAGGGCGACCAGATTCTCTTCCATCCAATCCAATCGCTTCTGCGAGCGATTCAGCTGGCAACTGCTGCGCAGAGAGCACATCAGCACGTTCATAGACCGGGACAAACCCATACTAACACACCACTCCTCTTTGAAGAGTAGCGACGTGAGAAAAGAAAACAACCTAAGCAAAGCCAAGGTCTACACCTCCAGTTGCATCACTGGCACACACTGCTGTTATTCTTACATTTGAATGTCCAAGAACAAGAAGCAACCGTTTCAAAATCCGTTTGCAGCGTTGCACCTAATTGAAGAGGATGTTGTTCGGCTCCAGGATCTCTCCGAGATGCTCATGAACAAGGAACGGCAAGCGTACGAGGCTCATCTCTTTCAGAACAATCGACAGGTTGATATGAACCAATGGAAATTTGTCAAGCAGAAAGATGACATCAAAGTCTATGCCGACCAGCGGCAGCAACAGTACAAAAGCGAGGGAGAAGAAACCATTGGCGACAGCGTGGATCTGCCTATGATGCTCGTTGTCGGGAGTATTGAAGGCACTTTAGATGATGCTATGTACGGCGTCGTGAATCCGACGATTGAAGCCATGCGAGTCAAGTCCTTTTATGTGGACGACCGCGTGTGTGACGCCGCGGTGCTGGCGACAATTGTGCCCCCGACAACTGCAGATCCATTTCGATCTTTGACGATTAAATGGATGGAGAACGGCCAGCCGCTCCACGCTCGGACCTTGCAAGTCAAAAATCGCGATTTTGTGTACATGGAAGCCACGGGACTTGCGACACTATCGTCAACAGACGAGCGATTTGGCTTCCACATACTCCATTCAGTGCATTTTCCCGAGACAATCATGTTGCCTGGTCGAGTGCGCGCCAACATGTCAGTCTGCGGGATTTACCGCCAACTGGACAACAATCGTGTCGACGTGTATGTCAAAGGCATCTTGAATCCAGCGGGGAATATTATTCGAAGTTTAGTCATCAAGGCTGCTGCGAACGCCCTCATATCAGCGAGAAAGAATTCCCACTGCGGCCAGATGAAGAAACTCACGTGGCTCGTGCAACGGCGATTATCGTTCCTGCACCAGCAGGCACAAGACGGCGAAGTTGCTTTCTCGAACGCCAGTGGCTGTGTGACCTGCCGGTCCGCACGGAAGATGAATAACACGAAATGCTGTCAGTTGTGTCAGCGATTCGTGTGTTCTAGCTGTAAAATCAAAAAGAAATTGGCGTTTATATCGTCTAGTACCAGATCCACTCGTCGGCGGAACTCACTGCAACAAGAGGAGTTACGGTTCTGTGGCAAATGTGTGGTCGGTGCAAGAGATTCAAACGCACTGCTTATTGCCAGCGACGAAGTGGTGATACAGGATAAACAACACGACGCACCGACATTGTTCAGTTCAGAAGTCTCAGGGAGTAGTTCACGAGATGCCAGAGCGTCCTCCAGGTCATCCCATGTAACTTCACGCTAACTATATATTTTACAAGAAGCATGGGCGATTTTTTCCAAATGGAAAATTTATCTTTATTGGTCTCAAAATTTTACCTAGCTATACGGTTGCTTTTATAAGGAGCAGATCGCAGATAATAATCCCTGACACTCCCCTGTGGCTATACTGACACTCGGTGGCGTCTTGGTCACCGTGATCGGCGTTGAACTGGAAATTTCAATGCGATAAGAGCCAGAAGTGCCCAAAGCTACACAGGAATATACTTCTGGATGGCTCTGTTCCGTAAAGAATCCACCGGCGAATACCGATGCTGCCGTCGCGGGGATGGACGTCAGTGCGACCATGTAGTCGCCTTTCTTGAGAAAAGTTTTCAGAAATGGATCGCGTGAACTGACCGAACCGTCTTCCATCCCAGTACCTGGAGCGCTGTCATCGTCTGTTACGAGTGCGATGGGGTTGCCCTGAGCGAAGAGAAAGATTATTGGATCAATGTATTGTGCTTTGCAGTCCCCGTTCAGATCATAGAAGATCCCATTATCCGAAATCTCCACCGATAAAACGTCGACGCTGATCTCGGCATCACTCGCCAATGAAAACTCGAACTGGTCGACCGAGATTTCATTGGAACCGGCAGTAAACGTGATCTCACCATTAAATACAAGCTGCGATGTAAGCGCTACGCTGGTCACAGTGGATTCTACCGGTACAAAGTCAGGAAAATTGTCTGTGTTGGTCTTATCGCCGATGTCAACTGCTGTTGAAGGCAACAGCCCATTCGCCTTGAGGTCACTGAGGATCTCGACTGCTGGGATGCCCGTATTCGAACAAAATTGCCCGCAATGATGCAGTGCTACAACGCCATGATCCAGGGCGTCTATCACCGGTGAGCCAGATGATCCACCTTGTGTGTCTCCGTTATAAGAATATCCGATGGCGTCACAGCCTAAAGCCTCCGTGTCCAAAATCGTGATGTGGTTACCAAAATCGTCCAATACGGCTATGCGTTTGCCATAGTAGAGCGGATGTTGCGGGATATAAACTTCCTGGCCCACACGACCCTCAACCGCTTTCAGCCGCAAGTAGCCGTATTTCTTAGGCAAATCGACGTCGGTCTGCAATTTCACAATCGTGTAGTCCAAATCAGCGTTAGTGTGCACCAAATCGGTCGCAATAGCCTCGACAGTACCCTGACAGCCACCCCACGTCATGCAGCTCGTAGAACAGGAAGACGCATCAGCGCCAAATTCTACGGTCGTCGCTTTAGCTTCGGCATCAGTTTCGATGCAGTGATTGTTGGTGATGAGATGACCTTCTGCCCCTAATAGCCACCCTGTGCAAGCCGCGCTACTGCCGTCTTCTTTGCGGATGAGCAGTCTTGCTACTGTGCGTGCCGCTAAATATGCTTCACGCGTGCTCGTATCATTGTAGTAGCAAATCGCTTCTTCCGTGTTGTCTGCAGCACATGTGGCTTCGTCTGTCGGTGTAATATTATTGTTTGAATCGGTCAACACGTACGTATACGAGTCCACGACAAACCCAAAGCAGCTATTGTCGGTGAAGACATTGCTGGTAGTTGTTGTGACGTCGGTGCTGACAGCACTTGGCGAGGAATTTGGTGCTGGTGGTCCGCTTTCTCGATAGAATTCGATGCGAAGCTCTCTCGCCAACACAGGAGGCGCAAAGATGCTGGTGAAAAGTTGACCACTGGGAAAATATTCGGTGAGGTTGAGAACAAAGTCTTGATGCGCATAATCTTCGACGCCTCGAAGCAAAACAGAGGTACCAAGTGGCATCCACAGCCGACCAAAATGTAGAGAGACATAGGCGTATCCTGAGCCATTTGTGATGGTGAAGGCCCGAAATGGCTCCATAGTGTCGCTTTGGCTCGAGACATTAGTCTCATAAAAAGCGGAGAGGAACTCGGGGCAACCGATGCTCAAACTAACGTTCCTCACTTGCGGTTCGCCCATTGGAACCGACTGAACAACAATGGGCTGGACGGACAGTAAATACCACAGCATCGACAGTAGCCATAACTTCAAAGAAGAAGAAGCGAAGAAACTCTTCGTTGCTGTGGGCGAAGATGTGAGCATACTTGTCAGACGTATTCTGCTTTGAACGTTGTCCCAGACAAAGAATAATGAAATGAGCTATACATCACAAAACATGCTAATTGGGGTTGGGCATTGATCAGCATGCCTTTGCATTCGCTGAGCAGGCTCAATATCTTTTCCTGGAACCAGCCCATTCATTCAGCTATAAATGACAAAGAGATGCTACTTTTGGCGTATGCATTACTTTTGTAGCTTACTCAGGCACATCATTGTCGAGCTTCTTGGTACAGCTTTGTCTCGGCTCATTGACCGAAGTCGATGGTGTAGTCTGAGTGAGTCATTTTGGTCATTCGGGCCGGATAATTATAGCCGTTGAGCAAAATGCATCAAAAGTGCTTAGATACGAAATGCGACGGAACGATTTCAGACTTGGAATAGAAACATCGACTATTTGTTGTATTTATTTTTATTTTTTTCGCTTGATTTTTATTGGAATGGTCTCCCACGGAACAACTCGCTGTGAACGACTGATCACCCCCATCACTCGAAGCCCAATAGCATCAACTTTAGCTCGCTTAGGAACAGGTATCCGTACATTTTTCCATGGCGAGATCACACCCAGTGATGTAGTGACCCCAATAATTGCGACAAGTCGCACAGGCAAATGAACAATCCCATTTCGAGGTACAGGAGCTGTCGCTATCGCACTCACGTTGTTTTCGGCACTTGTGATATTCAGTTTCGAAGGGCGATTTGCATGAAAGCCAAGTCTCATTACATTCTTTCATACACGAAGCGGTGTCATTACCATCTTGGCTCTGGACAATATTGATTCCGACTCCCAGTAAGAGCAACAGCCACATTCCGCTCAGGAGATGGTTGACTTGGACACGAGCCATAGGCTTTAAAATCTAGAGATGATCTACTTCTCTGTCAAAAGATCAGGTTTAAGTGACGCAGAAGATTGCAAACTGCGAGTGGAAGTGGAAATTTGAAGTCATTGGTGGCGGTTTTGCATTCCACGAGCAGTTTCTAGGTTGACTGGTGAAGGCGCACTCCCGACTGAGAATGAATATGGGTGAATTCCAGCCTCAGACTTTTCGCTCTCCCGCGAAACTGTTGCAAGTGGTCACTAACAGAAAAGAAGTGTAAGATTCGCTAAGCTTTCCCATAAATATGAACGGATTGATGATCTGTTTCGGAATGAATTGCACGTTGATATGTCAAATAACCCGAGCCATTTATTTACACTTATAATCCATCGTGACTGCATCAAATTTGTTTGGACAAAGTATAGTGTCTACTTTCATTCGAAAGCTCTGTACAATCACATACCAATCCATTCCTGTACTTGTGCATCTGTCAGCACTAACTGGTCAAAATCAAATTGTTCCACTTCCAAAATCTTGATCGTGCCTTCTCCTGCATCATCATCGATGATTACAAGATACACAGTTGGTTTATCCATGGGACGAGATGCAAAATTGTCTCCCCCAGCCTTCGGCGGCACGCTCCCATCGTAGAAGTAGTGGTGTGTACTGATCTTATCGCGTGCAGTATTCGTCTCAATGACCTCCGCGATGTCCAACTCGCCGCAGCCACCCACCGCTCCCATGCCTCGACAATTGCATCCGCTGTACTGGCCGCTGTGTAGTACCTGTGCGTTTAGTAGCCAAATTGCTGGTTGGTTGGGAACTACACCCCAGGGCATCTGCACTTGAACCACAAAGATCTTACGTCCACCGCCCCAGCCATGGTGGCTAAATTCGTAGCCAAAGAAGCCCGCACAGGGTTTTGCGAACGAGCACCTTGTAGCGGTCATGATATTAACTTCGACGCCAGTATCGATGCCTGGGCCTCCTCCAACAAGCTCAGGGTACGCAGCCTCAGCTAAAGTCCCCAGAAATGGCTCTGGTTGCTCAACAGAATACTTGCCATCACTGGAGGCGTATCCTTGAGGTCCACGGTTCTCATTGCCGCTATAGTCTACATTCAGATTGTTTAAAAAAACTAAATTCTCAGCTTCTCCTCCGCGCTGATACCACGAAACACGGTCCCAGGTAGTCTGACCCGAGCGACCGAGGTAGACCGCAATATGGAAGAGTTCTATTGGTCCACGAAAAATCATCGAGACTTCGTCGGACAAGGGACCCACGGGGTTGCAGTAGGGACCCACGTGCAATTTCTCACACCGCTGGAGGTTAGCGACCATATCGTAATACCCTGGGACGTTCCCAGCCTGTGCACCAGTGTAAATGTAATTGGCCTTAAAATACGAAGAAGATGTTAACGCGGTGGTGTCACTGCTACTACCGCCGCTATTGTTGTTTATCGGACAAAAGACGATATCAAATTCGGTCGTATCGGGACAGGAATGGGTCTTCCAATCGTCTTTCGGAAACTGATAAGCATCCTCACAGCCGTCCGTGGGGCAATGTAGTGCGCGGCAGTTGTCACCATTCACGTTGCTGTGCGGGATAATATCAATGCCGACATTGAAACCTGTTTTCCCAGTGTAGGCGCGACATTCCTCAAAACCCCCACACCAATCCGACTGACCAACCAATCATAATGAGATGAATCATACATCGGGATTGAGTTTGGAGTGGCGAAAAGATATTGTGTCACTACTCACCCCTGGAGGAACGATACTAATGTCATACCAAGCCTTGCCGTCGCCTGGAATGCTGAATTCAGCTACTGCATACAACAAGAAGAAACAAACATACAGGTTTACATCCATACATTGAAGAAACTTATCAAAGCTGTTGTAGGTCTTACGTGTCGCTTCGGGGTCTTGACCGTCTCGCCACATGAGAGCACCTCCTGATGCATTCTTCACATAAGGATCACCGCCTTCAGGGATAAGCACGAGATTGATATTGTCCCAGAGTTGAATGTCATGAGAACACTTATTGATAAAATGCAAGAAGGTCGCATGGACTGAAGACACAATCGGCACAACGAAGAGTATGAATGTTGCCAGTTTGTGCATCGACGTCATCACGAATCTAGCTAGAGGAATGGCAAGGACTAGCCGCTTGATCAGACAGAAAATATACTACTAAAACACGAGATGCCGTCTCCACCGAAAATGGTAATCACATCGATAGAGGGCCTGCTGTTGTGCCGCTTCACCGAAAAGACGCGCATGGAGCTGATAAAAAAAACGATCTTGCACTTGTGCATAGTATAGGCATAATGCGCCGTTTGGTATCTGCAAAATTACCTCCTGTCCATTTTTTGTTGGGAGGGTAGTTGGTTGAGTCTGTGAACAGTGTTCTCGACATCTCATCATCATTTCCCGAATTTGCACAAATAACGAGCCGATTCCCTCACGTGGGTCAGGTACTTGCCCATTCCTTTTTTCTCATGCCGTTTGCGGGAAAGTGAAGTTCAAAAGCTCAAGTTGATTTTTGTGAGTTTTTTTATCCTACAGCGAGAGAGTTGTGTTCAGTAATAATCCCTCCCTCTTTTGCGGCTGTCCTTCGCGTATTCACCTGGATGTCGGAAAATGCGATAGCGTGTTAAAATTGCTGTAGCTTCACTCTCTTTGCTCTCACTCTTTGTAAGAAAAGAAGGCAATAGATGAGATTTGAATCGTAGAGTATGGAGATGGGAGGATAACGCGACCAGACAACACCCGTCAGCACGCCATTGGAGCAGGGACAGGCGCAATTCGCTATGGTTTTACTGATGATCTTTTTTTCACCCTCTCCAGCAGTTGATGGGGGGCGCTCCAATTTTTTTTCTTTCTTCTTTCCCCTAGACTATTAAAAAACGAATCTGCGCGTCTTATTTCATCGTGGCACAACTTTGCTTCGCAATTGAGAGACACAGTGTGTGATTTGCTGACAAACTGACACACGGTAGATAGTGAAAGATGCCCAAGAAGGAACGGTTCACGGAGAATCCATTCCCAGAGCTGTTGCTCACGGACATGGAAGTCGCACACTTGCAGGATCTCGCGCTGCACATCGCCGACGAGCACATGCAAAAGTACGAGGCCTTCGTGACGCACAACCGTCAAGTGGACTCGCGTCGGTGGAAATTTGTAAAGGGCAAAGGCAATTTACGCACGTTTGCCGAGCGACCAAGTGGAAAAAGCAGTGGTAATACAAAGGGTCCCATCATTGAGGATAGAGAGAGCGCGATTATGAAAAACTCAGTGCACGCGATCGATCCGAAGTTAACCGTCATCTTGCAGGTCGGCACGATCGCTGGGGATCTGGATGACTGCATGTTTGGCATCATCAATCCGACGCTCGAAATTATGCGACTAAAGGCCTCGTACGTCGGTGATCTAAGCGGCGCGGCGATTTTAAAGACCATTATCGCACCAACACTCGACGATCCGTTCCATTCGCTTGTAATCAAGTGGATGGAGATTGATCTGCCGCTGCAATCGACGAAACTCGTAAAAAAACGCGATTTCGTGTATATGGAGGCCACGGGCTTTCGCATCTCAGCAGTCACGGGTCAACGTATAGGATACCATCTACTGCATTCACTGACGTTCCCCGAGACTCATCCGATTCCGCCACGCATTCGTGCCAACTACGCCTGTTGCGGTTTGTTCGGTCAAATGGATGAGAATGTTGTGGAGATTTTTGGGACGGGAATCGTCAATCCCGGTGGCGAGATGTTCAAGTTTTTGTCTGTGCCTGTAGCTGCGAACGCACTATTGTCTGGATCCAAGTACATTTACTGTGGAGAAATGAAAAAACTAGCGTGGTATCTTCAAAAACGCCTAACGCTTAGCCAAGAGGTCGTCGATGGACACAAGTGTACCACCTGCAAGAAGAAAACGTCGCGAGGGCTGCTTGGCGCTAGTGTCTGCAAATTGTGCTACCATAGCGTCTGCTATTCATGTAAAATTCGCAAGAAGTTGAGTTTCTTGACTCCGGATAACCGGCTATTTCGAAGAAAAATCACGTTCTGCCAAGAGTGTGTTACTACAGCCATGAAGGCGAGTGCAGTGGATGCTGCACGCGATGAGATCATGGGATATGCCACCGCCAGTGTGTTCGACAACTCCCTGTTAGGTTCGGACTCGGAGAGTACGATGAGCTACTCGACCATCTCCGAGTCTGGATCCGAGCAGTCCTGGTATCGATAGAGAGGTAGAAAATAAGGCACAGAGAGGAAGGACAGGGGCATAGTCGACGGAAGGGCTCCGACTTTATTAATATATAACTATTAACTACTTTCTTCTAATCATTAGTGAAATCGTAGCATTAAAGGATCCAGATAAGGTACCGATGCTTTTTGGATACTCGTTGCTTCAGATGGAAGCATGGAATGGGTGGTTGAGAAGTGCCAAATATTTTGTTATCTGGTCTGAAGATGGAACGAGCGTAAAGTGTGACTCTTCTGCGCTAGAAAGTGTCTTTGCTTCCAATTTTTCCATCTGATTCAGTAGGTAGCAAGTACATAGTGCAGGATGGAGGAGGGAATCCATGACGAATACAGTCCAGCCACCAACCACAAAGCCAGCGACAACTCATAGATAACGCATTTCCCAGCTCCACAATACACAGTAAGCGCCTCTGAACGCTGTAGAGAACATGAGAGCATCGCGAAAAACACGTGTACCCGCCGGCTGTTACAGTTGCTTTGGCTTTACCCAGCACGTGACTTGGGGAGAGGTGCAGGTATAAGCGAGAGATAGCTTACCTGATCCTTTCCTACATCTTGCTAGTTCATGCGGACCATTCCACAAAACTTCCCTCTCTTCGATATTCTGAAGAGCTCCTCATGGTGTGCGTTGTGCGTTGGTGGGAAACGACTGTCAATTGGTCTTTAGAGATTTTTGGCAAAAATTTTGAAGAAAGATTTTGACAAAAATGGGTATTTTTGATTATATAATAGATCACTATGAATATATCCATGTACCAACTTTTGTCATAAAATATGGGATATATCGGTTAGTAATAATCTCGATCCTTGAAGAGATCATATGAGATACGAAAGTACCCCAGAGAGGAGCTCCTGTATTTTGTTTGGGTCTGACTTGACCACTAAAAGCTAGCTAAGACTAGACAACCACGGAGTAGGCATCTCTGACACCTGGACTCGATGAGTAAGTGCTCATTCTTGAGAAAGATGTTTCTAGCAGCGTTGACATCTATGTCAAGGACGAACTTGCAGTGAGGACATTCAAAGACTTTCTGGTACCAATCATCTTGTTGGGAAGTTGCTTTTGCTCCCTCATTGGATACAATTTCACTTTCAAGATGCTGCTCGATTACAAGATGAAGCAATCGGGAGGGCGTATGATTGAGTGTGAGGAATAATATAGAACAAAGACTTGTTCTCAGAGTCCAGGTGTCGGAGATACCTACTCCGCAGTTGTCTAGTTTTAGCTAGCTTTTGCTGGTCAAGGCGGACCCAAACAAAAAACACGATGTCCTCCCTGTGGTACTTTCGTATCTTATATGATCTCTTCGAGATTACGCCGACAGAAATAGTAGAACATGCCAACATGCAGGTTTAGAAAGCATTGTAGACTTATATTCCTTGGCTTCTTTCGATCTCTACCATGGAGATGGAAATGTGCTGAAGACCAGTATTTACTCAGCAGTAGTTAATACGAGACTTGCTAACAAGGATAAGCCGATTGATTGATACGCATTTCTACCCTATGGGTGGTAAGATGAGTGCAACGCCATGGATCTCGTGAGATTGTGAGACCATTGAACAAGTGTGGGATCATTCTTTCCCGATACTGAATACTGGCTGAGTGCAACAGGTTTCCTCCCGAAATGACTCTGTCTGGATTAGCCACTTGGTTCGAACTACTCTCCAACTTGCTGCTGACGCCACCCGGCAAATCTCTTTGAAATATCTGCAACACGATTTGCTCCTAAAAAAGTGGCAACTGAATAGAGCAGAACCAGAAAAAGGTTGTTATGCCCAAGAAAGAGCGCTTCACGGCGAATCCGTTTCCGCCGCTAGAACTCTCGGAGCAGGAGGTGGCACATTTGCAGGACCTCGCCTTGCACATCGCCGATGATTGTCTGCAGCAAAACGAACTCTATTTGGTGCACCAACGGAAGATTGACACGCACCGGTGGAAGTTCGTCAAATCCAGGGGAAATTTACGCACGTATGCACCGCGGAGCGGTACGAACAAGGTCGTGAATTCCGTCTTGACTAATTCGGTGCACGCGATCGACCCCGACTTGGCCGTCATCCTTGTCGTCGGTAGCATTGAAGGCAACGTTGATGATTGCATGTTTGGTATTGTGAATCCAACGCTCGAGGTCATGCGACTCAAGGCTTCCTATGTGGGTGACTTGAGTGGTGCAGCTGTATTGAAGACTATCATCTCTCCCACGAACGAGGACCCGTTCCATTCGCTCGTGATCAAGTGGATGGAGATCGATTTGCCATTACAATCCACTAAGCTGGTCAAGCGACGTGACTTTGTGTATATGGAGGCCACGGGTATCCTAACGTCACCAAGCGGAGACCGCGTTGGGTATCACATCGTGCACTCAGTGACGTTTCCACAGACTAAACCAATCCCACCACGCATTCGGGCCAACTACGCGTGCGTGGGGATGTTCCGTCAGTCACGTGACGGAAATTCTGTCGATGTCTTCGGAACGGGGGTCGTGAACCCAGGAGGAGAGATGATGAAGCTGCTGACGATTCCTGTTGCTGTTAACGCATTGCTTAGTGGGGGAAACTATGTCTACTGTGGTGAAATGAAAAAATTAGCGTGGTTTCTGCAGAAACGACTGACGATTTCTCATGATCGAGATGATGGCGACAGATGTGGCACTTGCAAGAAACGACTGGCGCGTGGAGTATTTAGCGATATCGGCGCCACGGTTTGCAAGATCTGTTTCCAGAATGTCTGTTCGTCATGCAAAGTTCGAAAGCAGCTAAGTTTTCTGACGATGGACAACCATTTATTTCAGCGCAAAGTCTCGTTCTGTGCTCCATGTATTAAAACGGCCATGGCCTCTAGCGCAGTAGATGCCGCAAGGGATGAGCTCAACTGGTACGGTGCTAGTAGTTTATTTGATACGACATTCCTACGCGACGAGCTTGATACATTGCTTAGTGAATCGAGCATTTCCGACTCGAGTTCGGAACGATCTTGGTTTCGTAGGTAGGTTAACTAAGAAGGGACCTTACAAAATAGTAATAAATGTGTAAAATTGCTACAGGATTTCGACTCATTTACTGCATAGTCTGACTGGTTAAAAGTGCCTCAATGGGATCACACCTAGAAAGGCTATGTGGAACATTGCAATCAATGGCAGCAATCAGAAATTTTGCCCGTTATATCAACACAGCAGAAGATAGAAATTACAATCACAGCATCAATCCACAGACTCATTAATCATGTCATCAGCACAAAAGACATCGGAAATCATGGCATTCGTTCTGGTTTATGGAAGTCGGAAAGGTCTAAATCTCACACACCAGACGGTACAATCAGCTTTTGGCTATATTTTCAAGAAAGGCCCACGGAAGATATGATAGGTATAGCTACATGTACCTAGAGTAGGAGGGAAAATATCAAGAGTTGCACGCATATCCTGACCTTGCAAGTTGCGACAGTGTCATCTCTTTGTGTGTCTGACCATTTACAACAAAGTGCGAGAAGATAATGTGTACCTCTTGAGGATATTCCTATTGACTTAAATAACTTAACCTAGTACTATCTGTGGTGGGTTAGCATCATGTAAAAATAAATGTTTAATACAGTAAGTGTGTTTATCCAAAATAGTGTTAGTTTAACAAAGGAAAGAAAAAAAATAGTGACGATACGAAAAATAACATCGATTCGTGTGCATGTACTCAGTTTAGATATTGATTGAGCAAGAGGTCATAAACGCTATAGACCTTGGATCCCTGTCATCCCAATCTGTTCCTTTGCGATCTCTTGAGCGTTCGATGTCGTGGCTTCATGCAAACAGGAGCTGCAGAAGACGATCTCATGATTCCAGAGCTGTCTATCTGGGGCGACAGACGAAATTTTACGTTTGACCTTGCAGGACGAGCAGATACTACCAGAGCATACACGACAGGAGCTATTTCGGATCCCACCGAGCACACTTGTGGAGACGCGTTTTTCACAGGAACAACACATTTCCGACGTCACAACTGGGCTTTTCTGGGTGCTGGGACGCCGTTGAACAAACCATGCAAGCTTCTTCTGCTGCCCAAACGCCGCATACTTGGTAGCAGCCAGCAAATTGACTGTGGCGGCTTTGATGCGGATGGATCGCATCATGTCATCTTCCGGACTCAATATACACTTGATAAATACGTCAACAAGGTTGTTGGATTTCTGTCGGAAGAGCATACAGACCGACATGTTGCCGCGCAAGTTCCCATCGAGATGTGGTGTTTGTGGGAAATGTGTCGAGTGCATCAAATGGTAACCGTACCGGTCACCGTTCACCATGTATTCTGTACCTGTGGCTTCCATGTACACGTAATCGCGATTCTTGACCACTGAACGTACCATAAGCGACGTATGGCTGTGTTCGATCCACTTGACAGTCAATGCGCGGAATGGATATGCCATAGACGGTTCAATCACAGTCGCCAGCACTGCACAATCCACCATTTGGTCCTCGAGGAACGCCGATTGCAATCGCATCAGATCCATCGTAGGATTTAACGTGCCATGCATGACATCGTCCAGATCGCCAGGGATGGCCCCCACGGCGAGTAGCGCTGGGAAGAACATGTCACTTGGAGCTGTTGCATCCTTCCGCTCGACAAAGACGCGGAGATCGTCTTTTTTCGTGCTGAATTTCCATATACCTTGGTCCACGGTCTCGTGATCGGTGGTTAAGTACTGTTGGTAGAGCGCTACGTGCTGCTTGACAAACATTTGCGCAAGTTCGTCCAACCGCCCACTGTCCAAAGAAGAAAACACCAGCGGCGGGAATGGACTCGTAAACTTACTGTGCTTCATGATATGCAATTCTTTTGTGAAATATTGCCGGTGTTGTCGTTCCACGGATTTTCCTTTTATGCTCCAAAACTGAAGCTGATTGTGACGACAAAGCAGAAGATAAAGAAAAATGACTCTCAGAAAATGCTTGAACCCATCTCAATAATTCTGATCAGCGCATCTACACGTTTTGTAATGTTGTATGCTCAGAATTGAGGAAAGAGACCTCGAAGAACGGGCATTTGTTGTTTTTTTTTCTCAATGGCAAGGCGACTGTGATGCACAACAGCACTATATAGAGATAGAACTGCTGCTACTACTGAATATCTGTCGTCTTTGGCTTCAGCTGTGTGCACAAAGTGACACCATCTCGTTTGTAACCTGGTAGTGTGATGTGGGTGATACTAGCAACATATCACAGGTGTATCCACTTACGTGCCCCAGACTTTCTTCTTGGGCGTCAGCACTGATGTAAGCCAAAACCAATATCGACAATAGCTGGATGCATCTACTTGGATTGCTGAGATTAATGAAATGTATGCTGCTTGTCAGACAGACTCAAGGAAAGGAGGACATAAAGTGTTCGCGGAAGTATGAAGCCAAAGATCCCAATCACAAGGGTTCATAACCAATGTATCTTATTCGCATGTATGAAGTCAATACAATCGCTGCGTGTTTTTCTGCCTTGCGAAGTCGTCGTTTGCATGCACATTCCAGACTTGGGGACCTCTACTCCTCTCCTCTTCTCTCTTCTTTTTCTTCCACGACAATCCATTCATGGTTTATTTTGAAGGAATAAAAAGGCCACGATGAGTCAGACTTTTGCTGACGCCATGAGCGTCAGACACAGAGGTACTACCTCTTCATTTTTCTTCCACTTGAGCTTCTTTTTCCTTCTTCGCCTACCGTTCACAATCAGGGAGCCTATATTTTTTTAAAAGATGATTCTGACTTGATCTCGTGACGAATCACGCGCAACAGCACGAATTAACCAGTGATTTTTTTGCAATTGATGAACCACTTTGAATGCGTATTCTTCTTCTATCAATCAGGTAGAGCGGAAGTGTAACAGAGGGAAGAAGATGTGCTTTCCGGATCATTTTTTGTCTGGTGGTACACTGACAAACTAACCCACTAGGTCAAGTTGCTACTGAAGGGGCATTCTCGAAAATGATTAACTGCAACGCTATTGCACCTGTTGAACGCAAATCCATTCCATGTACATGCAGCAATGGCATCCGCTTGACTCAACGTGTGTAAGGTGAGCATTTTTTGCTGTTATTGAAATTACACGAGTTATATTGAACAGTTCATAAACAAAACTATAGATGCAAACGTAGCAATCTAGCCTGCTATTTTCTAAATACTCAAGGAATACGGCGAACCGATCCAGCCAGTCTGCTCTTTGACGATGTCTTCGGCGTTAGCATTCGTTGCCTCGCTGAGACACACATTACAAAACACAATGCTATGCTGCCATAGTTGCCCATCCGGCGCGACCGATGACAATTTCTTTTTGACTTTACATGACGAACAGATGCTGCCTCCACACACTCGACATGTATTGTTCCGAAGACCTCCGAGTACACTTGAGGACACTCGTCGCTGGCAGGAACAACACATTCCTTCGGGCGTCATGCTCACTCGTGCTTTTGCTGGATTTTTCCGTTGAGCAAACCATAACATCTTGCGTTTCTGACCAAACGCCGCGAGTTTGGTAGTCGCCAACAGGTCACTCGTCGTAGCTTTCAGTCGCACGGGGAGCATGATGTCATCTTCTGGGGATAACACAACTTTAATAAACACATCGACAATGTTGTTGCTTCTTTGTCGATAGAGCGCACAGTGCGAAAGGTTGCCTCGCCAATTGGCGTCCAATTCGGGGGTATGAGGAAACTGCACGGAATGCATCAACTGGTAGCCAAAGCGTTGGCCATTCGAGAACTGACTCATACCGGTAGATTCCATGTACACAAAATCACGGTTCTTGACTACAGAGCGGACCATGAGCGACTGATGACTGATCTCCATCCACTTGATCGTGAGTGCGCGGAACGGATCTGCTGCTGATGGTTCCAAGAGTGTCGCCAACACTGCGCAGTCAACCATTTGATCCTTGAGATATGCGGAATGGATGCGCATGGCTTCCACTGTGGGATTCATCACACCGCTCATGACATCGTCGAGTGCGCCAGGGATTGTCCCTACCGCCAGCAATGATGGGAAAAATTTGTCCATTGGACCCAGACGTGGATCACGCTTTTCAACAAAAATGTGCAACTCGTCCTTCTTGGTCTGGAAGTTCCAGGATTGTGTGTCGACCATTTCGTGGTCCACCGTCACATAGTGCTCGTAGAGCTGCCGATGTTGGTCCGTGAACAACTGCGAGAGCTCATTAAGGCGATCAATATCGGGCCCATGGATCACGAGTGGCGGAAACGGACTGGTAAACTTTTCCCGCTTCATCTTGAGCTGGTCTCTTTTCTAATGAGCTACAAAGCTCTTTTTTTTCTTCTTCTGTTGAAGGGTCTGTTTCATAACGTGATAAATAAATACTGTGTGTTGGATCGACCAGCCATATCGAGCATGTGTGTTCCTGGGGTACGTGATGCCCATCCTCCTTGAGTGGCTGCTACTGACTTCGCAACAGAGGTAGCGGAGGAGCTGATGGGAGGATTATAAGCCCACAGCCTCCTCCCCCTCCCAGGTGTGGTGATGCTGGGCATTTTTAAATACATCTTGGAAAAACCCACACAACAATGTGAGGCTGTTGGGTGCTGCGATGGACGAGATGTATCCTCTCCCAGTACACGTTTGAATACAGAAAAACCAAATGAATGAGAAGAACTCAACAAAGGATAACAGGAACCAGACGATCACTGCTTAAATGGCGTCAGTCCCACTTGTGCTCATTCACCAATCCCAAAGCAATGACGAGCAGAGCGTCGGTGGAATGTGATTGGCCCGATGTGGGGACGCATGTTAATGCTGTAGCCATATCGGTGGAGATGATCACTGACGGGAAGATAGCTTGACGTTGGAAACACAGCATTTGTGTTTTCGTGTTGGTTTTCACTTAGTACCAACATACACAGTGCGTCTTCAACCATGAAAAGCTACTGATTTTTGCTGAGAAGTATCGCTTGTCAAATCAGGATGTTTCACATATGATTTCTTCAGTGATCGATTTGGGATCTCAATGGGTTAGTAGCAGTTTCTGTATTACTGCACGAAGTGTTTACTCGAAATGACTCTTGGGGCGCTGCTGTAGGGCAGATGAGACTTTGCGAAGTAACTGATAACTATGCCAGGTTGGTGTGCCTGATTATTTTGACTTCGTGATCAGTACAAGAACGATGTGTGTTGGTAACCCGTGTGGTTTGCCCTCGAGTATTTCGGCGTGTCGTTTTCCAATTGCAGGGGAGAGAGACCAATCCTCAGCTTTCAAGCACACAAAGTTCAACTTTCTTGGCGGGAGTTTACGCACAACATCCAAAGACGAAATTCGGTCGCAAGATTCTAATGGTACGGAGAAAGCCAATATTCCATGTTGCCACCGTGATCACTGATAGAGCCACTGAACGTATCGCGCATATTGCTGTACGGATCATCGAGGCAAGAGAATGATAAAGCAGTCTGGTGTCCAGTAGTAATCTTTCCGAGGATCTTCTTTCCTGCAAAAGTCTGGGAGCACAGCAGCTCTGCACCTGGACGTGGCATACATATGATGAATTGATGGCAGCTGTATCGAGTTCGAAGTGATACTTTTTCACCCATTCATTCCTATGCAGTGGATGCAGAGGTTGTACAATCGATTCCCCTTATATCTTCATCTAGTCTGTCTGTTTCGGATAAAGAATGACCAATGGGTCCACCTGAAGAAAAGCATGGATCGTCAAATCTCCGTGAATCTTGAAGACAGTCTCGTATTCGGATTTGATACACTCATTCGTGCATTGACGATGATACTACGAAGCCTCTTTAACAAAATTGCACAAGGGATGCGGTCCCACTCCCCCCCTCCCCTTTCCTTCCTTCCTTACCACTGCAATGAATGTTGCAGCGTCTTCGAATGTTTTGTCCATTTTGGGGTAGAAATGGACAAACGTGTTGTGGTGTGTAAGCTCATGTTTACTTCATAACCTGGGACTGTATCTTCAATACGGCCAAGGCTCCAGTTATTGAACGGCGCGAGTAGAGACACGACATCACACAGAATAAGCCCCCATTTCTATACATTTGACTTCTGTTCTACCTTTGTTCTACCTGTCTTTTGCACCACAAACTCTCATTTTCTACTCTGATTCGATAGTTTGGATAGTTTTTCTGGTGCCCTTTGAGCACGTGATTGTGCAGAGGAGATGGGGGTTGTGTATGAACACGGTAGATACCAAATTGGATCACCCAGTCGTGCTGCCCATCGGTGAAGCACGTTGTCCATCACTATTTCGTCATCGCTGGCTCCGTTCTATGCGATTTGCACTCGAAGATTTGCTGTTGTGCTGCTGCAACATTCGTCAGTTTCAGGCACCAACGCCATAGCTCAAAACGTCTCTTTATGGCGCGTCGATTCATGAGTCTGACAAGTGTGCTTGTCTTTGCATGCGCTCAATTATGTCTCGTTTACTGTGTCGCCGCTGGTGTAGTTGCATCCGATGCAAGCTCTTCCGTCGACTGTGCTGCGTGGCAGTATTTGGATCCTACATCCAACACCTGCATCGAGTATGCGAACCCAAGTTCTAGAGCCGGTGAAGACCGTAGTGTCACGTTAGACACCGGGAATACCGCGTGGATGCTCACTGCCGGCGCATTGGTGATGCTTATGACACCTGGTGTGGCATTCTTCTACGCCGGTCTGTCGGGAGAAGAACTGGCAGCCAACACTATCATGATGTCTTTTGGTAGTATGGCGCTCATCTCGATCCAGTTCTTTGTGTTCGGGTACTCAGTAGGTTTTGGGTCCGATGGGCTATTTGGTTGGGCTGCGTATCGTCATGTGACCCAAATCCCGAGTGGTGTGTACGGCAATCATATCCCACACGTGCTTTACGCGTTTTTCCAGACGCAGTTCGCGATGATCACGCCCGCTCTACTTAGTGGCGGCATTGTTGGACGCATGAAGTACAGCTCTTTCATCATCTTCATCTTCCTGTGGTCGTGTTTCGTCTATGATCCATTGGCACGATGGATCTGGTCAAAGAAGCTCAGCAACGACTATGACATAGAGTCTCAAGGGTGGGAAGGGGTCATGGGCAGTCTTGATTTTGCTGGAGGCACTGTCATCCATGTCTCCAGTGGATTCGGCGCGCTCGTTGCGACACTTGTGGTCGGTAGGCGGTACAACTACGGTGAACCGGTGCGCCCACACAACATGCCGCTAGTGATGATTGGATGCACTTTGCTTTGGTTCGGCTGGTTTGGCTTCAACGGTGGGTCGGCAGGTGCTGCGAACGGGATCGCCGCTACGGCTGTGATCAATTCGCACTTGTCTGCATCGGCAGGATTCCTCTCATGGACGGCCGTAGCCTACAAAGTGCATGGCAAGGTCGACCCCTGCGGCTCCGCGAGTGGTGCAGTGGCTGGAATGGTCGCAATCACGTCTGGATGTGGATATGTGCAGCCGTGGGCGGCCACCATCTATGGCGCTGTCAGCTCCTCGATCTGTTTTGTCTTCATACAAGTCAAGAACTATGCTCGATACGATGACACTCTGGATGCTTTCGCCATCCATGGATGCAGCGGCTTCATCGGTGGCATTTTGACAGGGTTGTTTGCGACGAGCGATATTAATCCAAGCATTACAGGTGGTGCGTTCTATGGGAACCCAGCTCAACTTTGGCGTCAATTCGTCTCGCAGTGTATAGCCGCGACCTACTCATCGATCGTGACATTCGCGCTGCTAATGGGGTTAAAATACACCATTGGGCTCCGAGTGGCTGAAGGCGATGGCATGACTGACCTTACCGCTGATATCGGTCTCTACCGGCGCGAATCAGACGACTATACGCGCTCCGTCGACATGGATGATTTAAAAATGAGTTCTATTGGACCAGAACAATCGCAACAAACGGACGCAGGTGGCGGATTCATTTAACGGCATCACCAAGACATGGGCATGAACGTATGGAAATCCAAGAAACAAAGATCAGTTAGGAGCAAGCCACCGCAATGTACGTTATTGTATGTATGAGGAAGGCATAGTAGATGTTAGCTTCTCTACTATGCAGAAAGTTTGTGCTTAGGAATTTTGAATGTGTCTAACGACTTGTACGACTCCGTAATTATTGCTGGTTGATAGTTTGATTGAAACAACGCACAGGAAATGCAATGCTTTCACGCAACGAGAAAGGAAACACTTCAAGTAGGTCTCCAGGAGAATCAGTTCATGCTTAGTAAGCATTACAAGATAGTGTCCCCCTATTAATCAAGCTGAGCTCAGCTATATGAAACCATTACATGTGTAAATTCGAGACATTGACAGTAGCCATGTTCTCTTGATATTCATTTCCATCAGCGTTTTCGGTTAGCGGTCAAAGGTTTCCAGCAGTTGTTCTCGAATTATTACCGTTCAACAAAGGGAATCAATTATTCCTTTCTTTAAAACTTGGAAAGCTTCCTTCACCTGCTGCTTTGCACCACCTGGTTAGATCTTTGTGGCATGGTTTTCACAAAAATTGACTTGGAAAGTTTTTGCGAGTATTTGGCTACCTCGGTGTGGCTCGACTCATAGACATTGGCCGATCACTACGCCAACAACTCCTTTTATCTACGGCTGCTTCTACCCTTCTACCTAACCGGTATAAGGTCGACGCATGGAACAAAACTCAAATGCAGACGCACACATCATTCGCTAAGAACAATACCGAAGTAAGTATCCGGCCACGTTTTCATTAAATAAATAGGACATCGCTATGTCGGTTCAACTAACAACTGGATCCATTCGGAGAAGTAACACGAACTTGCTCAAGCTACAGTGTCATCGGTAGCTGTTCATAATCGATGATCAATGTTACACTATTGTATTTCCATAGAAGAAATCATCTTGACCGCCTTAGATCACATGTTGCGGAGGATGGATCTGTTGCATTGCGATCTTCGCTGCGCTTGTTGTATAGGCTTCATCCAGGCATGCTGGACAAAAAGTGAGCTTTGTCTTGATCAAGGGTCCGGATTGTCCAGGAATCGCTAACTTTTTCTTCACTTTGCACGCCGAGCAGACGCTCGCAAAGCAAATCTCACAGTGGCTACTGCGGAAACTGTCGCGCAACGCACCCGCCGTGTTTCTATGGCAAATTCGACAGAGTTCTGATGCACTGTCGGAACTGCTACTGCTGTGACTTTTAGTGTATCTGCGGTGGAAATACCATGAGAGCTTCTTCTTACGGCCAGCCAACGGCATTTTTAAGATACAGAGCATCGACGTACTGGCGATTTTGACGACGAGCTTGCGCATGAGTTCCGTTAGTGGTGTCAAGACGACCTTGAGGTAAATATCCACAACGTTATTACTCTTTTGCCGGTAGAGTACACAGGACGACATGTTCCCTCTCGTGTTGGCCTCTAGGACAGGTGTTTGAGGGAAATGCACCGAGTGGGTCACGTGGTAACCCACACGTTCGCCATTCGCCAGGTACTCTATCCCCGTCGCTTCCATACACACAAAGTCTCGCTGCTTTACAACCGATAAAAACTGGAACGGATGATAGTGTTCAACCCATTTCACGTCTAGGGATCGGAATGGCTCGCTTGCGGATGGAGCTACCACTGTGGCCAAGACACAGAAATCGGTCAGCCCTTCTTTCGTATGTGCGCTCTTGATGCCCATAGCATGAGTCGTGGGATTGCATGTGGCTAACATTACGTCTTCCAATTCACCCGGTACAGTTCCCTCTGCGATCAACACAGGTGAAATCTCGCCCTTGGCCTCAAAATCCGCTTTCGTCACACGCTCTGAATACACACGGACATCATCTTTCTCGGCCGAGAGTTTCCAACGCTTGGTATCCATCACACCACGCTGGTCGAAGAGATGATGCTCATATAGTTTGATGTGTTGATCTTTTAGAAAATCTGCGAGCTGTTGTAGATCTGCGCGCTGTGTGGGAGAAAGCTGGAGCGGCATCGCAAACGGGGTCGTATGTTTGATGCGCTTCATGCGTGGTTTGCGCTCTGTTAATAATATTGGACTGATTGGTCTGCTTCAGTCAGTTGGCGAGTCATGGACGTTTTCTAACATTGTGAAAATCATGAAAGAAAGTCGGACATGCAGTCTCCATTCGTTATGATTCTGCAAGGAAGAGCTGGACAAAAAACTTGGTATCACTGGACTTTGGTCACAGAGACCAGAACGCGTAAGTAATTTATTTTTACTATGAAGCCGCATTTTTTTTTACGACTAATCCAAAGAGCTGCATAGAGAGTCGCTGTGACATGGAGCCGTAATATTACCGAAATATTTCCAGTCCAATCTTTTGCAGCCCATCCTGACGTACCATATTTTTTCTTTATTTCGATACTGACAAGAAACACCCTATATCGATATAGCGGTCACGAAATGACTGTGGTTCAGGCGAACGTACGATAAAATGTGCATTTGTATCCATCTGCGAGCCTTTCATGCCACCAAGGCTACTCATTTTATTGCTCAGCCTCCCATCACTTCAATAAATAGACTCGTCACTCATCACCAATTGAAGCAACAAGAGCCAGCTCTGTTAAGTTGTGTTTGCTGGATGTGTAGAAAACGATCTATTTCCTCCAATGACTCACCACTCTTTAGGTACCAGTACACTGGGTTCATCAAATCAATCCAAGATTTCATCATCCAGGATTGCTTCGTAGGCATTCCTTGACACGGAAGAAACATCCGTTCTGTACCGCAATTGATAGTCTGTCGTTCTTGCAGCTGGCACGTACTCTGTTACTATCTGGGTGCGATGTTTCTGAGGTACATGCTTGTGGGAGTCGCGATAACAATGCTATTGCATGCTTTGTATTAAAAAAAGAAATAGTTCACTACTTCGTATTTTGGATCTACCTCAACTCACGAGATAGTTCCTTTAGGAGTGTTAGTCGCACTTTCATTAATGTACCCTCATGCAAAATCCAGATTTCATCTACTTCTCCAGCTTACACCAGTTCACGCTGCATGTGTTGTCTCCACACGATCTGTTCTCTGGCGATATCAACAGCTTTTGTGTTTTCTGCTTTGATCAAGCAGGACGTACAGAAAACAACTTTCGACTTGGTCATTGATCCAGTCTCATCCAGTAAAGCCAATTTCTTTTTGACCTTGCAGGATCCACAGAGCGACACACCGCAAATCTTGCAGCGGTTGCTGCGGAAGCCTCTAAGAAGACTCGCGGACAAGGATTTCTGACACGTACCGCATGTCTCCAGCAACTGCTCGGTGGCTAGTGATTGTTGTGTGTGTGACCGCTGGGAAATCATCCAGCTCAATTTCTTCTTTTGACCGACCAAAGGTAGCTTGACCAAAGTCACGAATGACGCGGCGGTCACGTTGATGACGAGTTTGCGCAATAAGTCGCTTTCCGGACCGAGTACAACTTTGAGAAAAACGTCTACAATGCTATTGCTTTTTTGCCGAAAGATCGTGCAGAGCGACATGTTACCGCGCGTGTAGGCCGCGAGCTCGGGTGTCTGAGGAAATTGGACCGAGTGGATGAGGTGGTAGCCGAATCGCTCACCGTTGTTCAAGTACTCGATTCCTGTGGACTCCATGAACACATAATCACGCTGTTTGACCATCGACAGAAGCTGAAACGGATGGTTGTGTTCGACCCATTTCACTGTCATTGACCGGAAAGGTGATTCTACAGATGGTGTGATCAGTGTGGCCAAGACTGCAAAATCGCTCAGTTTGTCGTCTGCATGTGCCGTGCGTAGCCGCATACACTCAACTGTCGGGTTGCACGTGCCCAACATGGTGTCGTCCAGCTCTCCTTCCATCGTTCCGACGGCTATGAGCACAGGAAGCACCATTTGCTGAGCCTTGTGGCGTTCGGAATACATGCGGACGTTATCGCGTTGCGTGACAAATTCCCATCGCTGGGAGTCCACAACGCCTTTGTCTTCATAGAGATGCCGCTCATAAAGTTTGACGCGCTTTCGCACAAACATTGTGGAGAGTTGCTCCAGTTGCGTTAGGTCAGCATTTGAGAATTCGAGCGGCAGGAACGGGGTTGTGTACTTGGTGCGCGACATCCTTTGCAACCACATGCAGCCGCGACACTCATACAAACAATTAAGGATGGTTCCCTAAACAGTAGATTTGCTGAACGTAAGGTCGCCCAACTAATTTTCTTCTTCTCTCTGTTGCCGCTTCTCTCACTTGCACGTCTGTACAATAGCATCATAGACGACAATGCGATAACTGCTCAGTCCAGGGCAGACCAGGCACCACCAATGATGTAGGTTCGTGAGTACTGTAGGATGCAGGAGATACTTTTATAGCTCTCTCTAGCACTAAATCTATCACAACTCAGTGGATCTAATGACGAACTTTGCTTATTCGAGTAGTTGCTTGCCAACTTCGACCAGATATGCACCTAAACCACGGAGATGGTAAAGTTTCCCACTGAAAACATCGCACATAGAATGTGAGAGTTGGCTGGACAACTTACTGACATCAACAAATGGGGAAATATCGTCATTGTGACTAAAGAGCATCGTTGAAGTGAATGAAGAAGTTGCCAATCACTTTTCCGTACTCAAAGCACCACTACACTACCAAGAACATGGTGTAGATAGAAGAGGCAATTTAATTCCATTTATAATCAAATTAAAATCAAGAGTAACAAAATAATAATCTAACAACCGGGGCCGCCCACGATCTTCAAGCACATCGTGGACTCGAACATCGAGAGAATGTTGATCATCGTAGACCAAATGAACGCAAACGCGAGATATCCCACGGTGATCATCCCAAAGAGTTTGCTGGATCCACCGGTGCGCTTGAGCTCCTGCGTCTCAGTCTTTTGAGGTGGCAATAGCGGTAAGAACACCAGCCCCAATAGATTTACGGTCCAACGGATGATAAGTACATATGATACCTGCCACCGCACTTCGTGGGTGTCTAAGACAATGTCGGCATTTGTGACGTTAAAGTTTCCATCGATGGTCTTGGTGATAGTGCTTGCAAACGGGATTGCGAGGTTAAACACCGATGTGCAAAGTCCATAGACGGCGCCTTCATTACCTTCACCAGCGAGTTCGACGAACACGTAGGCGCCAATGATCATCCCCACGCCATTCGGAATGTTCTCAACCACCGGTATACCGAGCCAGAACCATTGGTTGCGAATCACATCCCACGTTGTCAGGAAGGCCACAATGGAATCCAGTGTGACCGCGACAACCACCGTGATCAGGTGCATCCACCGCCAGTTCCATTGCAACCCGTACTTCCCTGTGCAAAAGAGCACAAGCGCCAGTACGGCATTACCTGCGATCGCCATGACTTTGCTGTTGAACGGTGTTGCTTTTGCCCAGATCGACTGCATTGGCTCGCTACACGTGATCGTAAAATTTTCAAAGATACCGGAGAGAAATTTGTACGCCAAGACTTGGTACACGACGCGCAGCTGAAGCAATTCCCAAAGGTCATTGATGTACGAGCGAAAGTTGACACCCGCGCATTTTTCTTCCTTAATGAACGCCCAAGTAATTGGGATGATTGGCAGACAAAAGAGCGCCAGGATGAGCATCAGCTGCGGGAATGTCAGTGAAAAATCAAAGTTACCACCGTACTCGACGCCGTTGAACGCAAAGCCTGTCAAGACGTTCGCTACCACCACAAAGATCGTGCGCACCATGTAGATCGTTGACTGGGTTGTTCCACGGATGATTTCTGGCTCCCGTTGTGCCAATTCTACGACCACCGCATCTGCAGCGACGTCTGCACCAACGTAGCCGATCGCTGCGACCATCATGAGGAAGATGAACTTACCACCAGACTCGCGGGCGTCCGTATTAAAAGACGCTACGACTTCGGGCGACAACGTGCTGGGATTGACCCCGAAATACTGGCGGTCCGGAAAATAGGGATCCTCCACGTTCATGCACGCCATGGTAAGCAGCATGGCGAATGTCAACGACCAGCCAATTATCATGAACGGACGTCGTCGATAGCCGCAGATAGGGAAGCAGTCTGTGAGAATCCCGTAAAAGATTTTGAAAGACCATGGTAGGTTGAGTAGTACGCGCGCTGAGACAATCTGTGTGCCTTCGAGGTAGAGGTAGTTGAGTAAGAATGGGTAGACAGTACCCGGTAAAGTTCCGAAGAGCATGCCAACTGCAGCATATTGTGCCAATAGACCGATGTAGTCCCGACTCCAGAGGATCGGAGCGCCACCGTCACGGAGTGCACCTCCCTCAAGCATTTTATCGCTGATCGCGAATGACGGGGTCATGACGGGCCTCATACCTTCATAGTCACATGGATCAGTTTCATCATGACGGAGACTCGTTGAGCTTCCAAACGCTGCGCGGTCAAGCAGCTGCTTGTCTCGATACATGGCGAAGCTGGTTGATGATAGTAGGTAGAGAAAGTGTTTGTCACCGATAGACAAGAAGCAAATTGTGAAGTGGTAAGATGCTCAACGCATACTTGAAGAACCTGCGTGAGTTAGAGAGTGATGTCGCACGCCAGAAGTTATTCACTCCCAACAAACCGGCGTTTCAAAGTGCTTTGCTTTGTATTTTCTGTTTTTCGGTTTTTAAGTACCGATCCCATTCCCACTTTCCGGGCTTTTTTTAAAGCCAGCGACATAGCTTTGTCAAGTCGAGAATGAAGGTGATGGTCGTCGCAAATATGGAAAGAACATGAGGCTGTTTCCTGAGACAGCGACTATAATCAATTGGTTGTTTGTTTTTCATTCCATTTGTTGATGCAATTGTCAAATCCTCTAGGAACGGATGTATCCTGCCTGACCGAAACAGGCGCTACTAGTCCAATTGTGCATTATGCTTCAGTTCAGAAGCGGTCGTTTTTGGCAACGAAGAATTCGCTGATATCAAGTTGCGTCAAACCTTGCACCCACGTACATAATTTTACGTAATACCTTGAGATTATTAAACGCTTTTTTTTCAAGCAAGCAACAAGTGAAGAATTACTTCATGGAAACAAATGCGCAAAGATAATCAGGAAATGTCGGACGAAACTACTGATCCGTTCAGCGACTTCAACGGCTCCATCGGGTGTGCTGGGCCGATATGACTGCCTTCTTCTACGATTAACCTCAAGCGTCGTGTTCCATCGCAGCATAAACGTGAAGCACTGACGATCGAGGGGGATGAGCTTATATCCATCCAGATTGAAACCGATGCCGTGCTGTTGGAATTCGGTGCGTCAGTGGCAGTTCAATGAAAAACTACCAAACTTTTTGCTTCGCAATTAGACACTGGCCATGAAAATTGCCACAAATTTGTGTTTGCTGAATTGATCGTCATTAATCCACAATGTGTCGATTTTCTAAGATCAACGTGCCACTGCCTTGCACCATGTGATTGAGAGTCAGGAGAGCTGCTTGATCTCAACACGTGGTTGTCAAGAGAAAAAGCGGAGTGACGTGCTTGAAGGATCGAGTGATGAATTATCACTTTTCTTCGAGTACCCAAGCTGCTGTGGATGGAATGGACTGATTATGCAGACCCTGACAACTAGAATTTCATCATATCGACCTGGGGACGAGGGTTTGCATAGGAAGGATCTGGGCTTTGGAGCGAAGAGGTTGAAGGTCAAGGAGATGGTTAGAACGATGGGCTGGCTGAACACTCTATGCATCTTCTATGGAGTATGCCCAGTGAGTAGTAGCCTGGAAGTGCTCAGTTATCATATTTTAACCCTAGACAAAGTTCTGAGCGGAGGCATCTGATTTACTGCATTTGGTTAACCAGGTTGAAGTGAGTCAAGCATGCAAAATTTTCTGGACCCATTTGTAGAAACGAAGAAGGACTACTCGCGTGTGTCTTCGTGTCAAAGACCCATCGCCAGCAAACCCTCTCTCTTTGCCTGCATTATATATGTCGTGTTGCCTCATCTACCAATGTTCGTTTCGCTCTATCATTTTCACACAACTTTCTAATGTGTACAGCTGCGCTGTTTGGCTTTTGATGCTACACTTTCTTGGTCGTATGAGCGCAAGTAAAGCGTCACCATAAAGCAGTTGCTTTTTTTTCTTTACCCTGATCCAAAAAAATTGGGAACAGAAAATGTCTGCTATTAATACTTTACACTTCTTCAGCAGGTGGGTTTATCCTGATCCGGGTGATCCAGTCACATGGAGACTCCTTCAATGACAATGAACCGAAATACTGGTCTGATATTCTTCGTCTTCTTCAACATTTTATTCTCTTTGTTGGATTTTTTTAATATGATGTACTGATACCAGGCGGTTCTGCACCGATTCTTTAACTTCTATCGGCAGGATACATTTTGCCGTGTCTTTTTTAAAGGCGAACAGATCCATATCGATAGAAGCAGAAACTTGTTTCGAATTCTCCATAATGAACTTTCTTCAACGCCATTCTTCTTTTCAAGAATGGATGGGAAGCGATAACGTCGGACAATCACCGTGAAGTTCTTTTTTTCATCCTTTCAAACATCTGATATGCCATTCAAGCAAAAAAGGATTTCAAACAAGGTATCAAAAGCAATGCTCACGTGGTCTCACAAGTTCAAAATGCTACTGAAGTACAAAATGAGGCGATCGGAAGGAAGAATGATCGAATATGAGGAACTGTATACAATAAAGACTTGTTCTCAGAGTCCGGGTGTCGGAGATGCCTACTTCGCGGTTCTCTAGTTTTAGCTAGTTTTTGCTGTTAAAGTCGCACCCAAAGAAAAATCAGGAGGTCCTCTCTGAGGTACCGGTATGTATTGGTATCGTGCATGCTCTCATGAGGTGAAGGACGTGGTGGTCATGCCATTCACTACAGTGGTACTAACCTATAGCAGTACCATGGCGTGCGTGTCTCCGAAAGCTTGCTCCTTCATTTGACCATTGCGTTTCCAGGACCTTCGAGAGGTCTCATTTTTCTCCATTTTTTTTTGCTTACGATACGAAATACCAAGCAACGATAAACAATTCTATTCCATACCATCGTATCGTTTGTCTGATCCATGTCTCGTCTAAGAATATCAGATTCTCTCTTTCCAACGGACTGGTAGAGGTGGCTGAGTCATTTGGCATGCATTGCTGTGGGGTTGTGTGTATGTGCTGTCTGATAAGTGTCTTGAGTCCCACCCTTGCAGCTGACAGTGGTTGAGCGACAGTCGCATGTACATCATCTTTTTTATTTAGGCTTTTGACCGCTGCATCACCACTCGCTCGTCAAACCTCAAACAGTCCCCAGCGGTGCTCTAACCATTTTGGGTTTTCCATCCCTGGTCTAACGACTTCGACGTAGTCACAATAGAATGTTGACGAGTCCGTTCCCGACGCTACAGATCACGGACAACGATGCCAGCGACCTCAACGCGCTCGCGCACGTGTTTGTCCAACGTACAATCGCACAATACGAGACGTTCTTAGGGGACGACAAGGGGTTGGTTGATAGTAAGCGATGGAAATTCGTCAAAGAACGCAGCAGTGTCCGCGCGTTTGTACAGCGAAGAGAACATGAATGCGATGACAACGTTGCGCTTTTCGGCAGTGGTGAGGATGCGCTCGAAAACCCCAATATTCCGATCTGTCTAGTCACAGGAACGATCGAGGGCGATTTGGACGATGCGCTTTATGGCATTGTTTGCCCGACGCCTGAGAGTATGCGCATTAAGACGTCATATACAGAAGACCATCTCGTTAAATGTTTTGTTCTAGCGAACCTGAAGAAACCAACCGTCACAAATCCATTCGAGACGCTTAGCATTAAGTGGTGTGAGAAACAACGACCGCTTTCGACAGTATTTAAGAATCGCGATTTTGTGTTTATGGACGCCACAGGCACAAAACGATTGCGAAATGGTGAGCGTATCGCGTACCACTTATTGCAATCAGTGCATTTCCCAGCAACTCCAGAGATAGACGGCGTCGTACGTGGCAACATGTCGATCTGCGGCATCTTGCGTCAGAAACAGAATGGCGTGATTGACATTTATATCCGAGGCTACCTGAATCCCGCGGGTGGGATTGAGCGAAAAGTGGCCGTATTCTCGTTGTGTGAGGCATTGCTGGCATCTTCACAATTTGTGTACTGCGCGGAAATGCGGAAACTATCCTGGCGGATGCAGCAGCGCCAATCGATCGGCTGTCGAAGCAGTAGCCAGTCGTCATCCAATGGAACAGACTCAATTGAGTCAATGCCACCTATCACTGAAGTGTGTGCTGTGTGTAGTGCCAAGAAACGCTCTGTGATGATATTTCGAAAACGACGCTCTCACAAAGGCGCATGCAAAGTGTGCTACCAGTACGTTTGTTCGTCATGTAAAAACGAGCGAAAAATGAGCTTCATCGCCGCTGACGGGCAGCTCGTCCGTCATACAGTGCGCTTTTGTAATCATTGCGTGGATGACACCCGTCGGATGAGCGCTGCCGAGATCGCGCGTGAGGAAATTGCGGCGGCAAATCTTTACAACTGGAGCGAAGCGTACGGCAGTTCGTCCTCGACGGAACAATACCCAGTGCACTTCGATGATTTTGACTGAAGGAAGACTCTGAATAAATGGATGACGCGTAGAAAAAAACTTGTAGACTGCGCGTATGTAGCAAAGCAAGTGAAAAGTATGAATCATATTGTATTAGTAAGTAAAATTGTGAAATCTATGACGATGCTATGACTTTGTTTTGGAGGCTTTAACATGTCCGCTCCGATTCACCGAGCTAGATAATAGTCTATAATGAGCCTACTTCAGTTCGCAGACAGTGTAATCGAATTTATTCGTTCAAACTCAAGAGGAATATGGTCATTTAAGGTTGGAAAGGATGTGTTCAGCATGAGCTTCGTTGAAGTACATGCTCAACGTGAAGAAGAAACACGCAGTCACGATGTCTTTATATACATGAAGCAAAGATGTCAACCACGAGAGGCGAAAAAAAATCAATGTTATGTAATGACATGCAATTGCACTTGAAGATCTTGCTTCAAGTTGACGTCAGGGTCCGTGGAGGGTTCAACTGAAGTTAAGATTGACTCACTCAATTTGGACCTCCCTGGAAAGGGTAAATTTACGGGGCAACACCCTCCTCATATCTACGTACATTTCTGAGACCCTTCTGTCCTGAGAAATATGGAAGAGCATCGGCAGCCAATTAATACACCGATCAATGCGCTGACCACAACAGTGGGAGAGAGCGCATCAACTACGATATCTACTGTCGTTAGGCGAGTACGTTCTCAAAAAAGTTTACATAGCCGCCAGCTCCGAGTGTTGCTCATCTTTACAGGGTCAAAAAAAAAGCCCGACAATGAAATCCTAGAATTGGGTATCAAGGAATGGTTGGTCTCAGTGAACGTATGCGTGATTCGCTCACTACCTATCGGGACCTGCTGCTATCGATTGCTACATGAGAAGGTCTAAAGCACTGAAATCATGAAAGAGGAGCGTCAAGATCAGGGAATCCATGCATTTTCAAAATTCCCACATACCTTCCCTCTTAGAACTGATTCGACTGGCGAATCCTGATGATGTGATCTATTATCATTTCTCACATAATATTTATTTATAAAGTTTTTATAATCTTATTATAATAATAAAAAAGAACTTAATGGACGGTTACAAAAAGTAAACATTTATTATTAGAGGTTATAAGGGTTAGTAAATCTGAAGTGTGCTACGTTTTTGTCCACACAGTAGCGTAACTCGAGCAGCAAGTCAAACTTTTACGCTCTCACTCTCTATCACTCATTCATTCATGCAGCTTTGGTGCAGCAGGACCCCCAGTTCTCCTTCTATTACGTGGCGCAATGAACACGACCACCAGTAGTACTAGCAGTCGTAGCAATAGCAACCCGTTCTCGGGGTTGCAAATCTCGGAGGAAAATGCACAAGATCTCAAAGCTCTAGCTCGCATATTTGTACAACGCACGATCGCACAGTATGAGCGATTTTTAGACGCAGACAATGGTCAAGTAGATACGGATCGATGGCGATTCGTCAAGGACAGAGGCAACGTCCGCTCGTTTGTGGAAAGACGAAGCTACTACAACAGCGAACGTGCGGTGATCGACGAAGACCGACCGTCTGATCCGGAGGTACCAGTGTTTCTCATAAATGGCACATTGAAAGGCGAGTGGAATGACGCAATGTACGGTATGGTGAGTCCGACCGAGGAGACAATGCGCATCAAGACATCGTATCTGGACGACCGACTTGTACGAGCGAAAGTGCTGGCAACGCTCGTCAAGTCGGATCCTGCAGATCCGTTCCGATCGATGACTATCAAATGGGCGGAAAAAGGTCGTCCATTGCAAGCAATATTTAAAAACAGAGATTATGTCTATATGGAAGCGACTGGTGTTGAATATTTACGCAATGGCGAGAAAGTAGGCTACCAACTAATGCACTCGGTGCATTTCCCAGAAACACCAGAGATTGATGGTGTGGTGCGAGGCAACTTATCGATCTGCGGTTTAGCACGGCAGAAGAGCGAGTCTGACGTGGAGATTTATAGTCGTGGCTATCTCAATCCATCTGGTGGTATCCAGCGGATGATCGCTATCAATTCGATTTGTGAGGGAATTCTTGTGTCTGCCGATTTTGTGCATTGCGCAAAGATGCGGAAACTGGGCTGGAAGATGCGACAGCGCAGCTCCATTTCCCCTCCAACGCCTGTAGGAGAATGCAGCACATGCGGTAAGAGCCGCTTCCGCTCCGCATTGAAAGGCGTCAAACGCAGCGTTTGCAAAATCTGCTACCTTTATGTTTGTTCCTCGTGCAAAGTTGAAAAAAAATTGAGTTTTTTTCTTGGTCCCAATCGTTCAGTCGTGCGCAAGAGTATCAGGTTCTGTCAGCACTGTGTTGATGACGCTTTCCAAGCGAATACGTTGGCGATCGCCAGGGAAGAAATCGAGACAAATAGCGGACTCGATAGTTGGAACGATTGCTATGGGAGTTCTTCACCGGGTAGTGCCGAGCCTCAGTTGAACGAAGAGCTATTATTTGATGATTGAGATAGAAATAGATGTGTGTTTTGTGTCGATCCTGTCGGTATTCAATGTGATATCATATATCAAATGAACTGTCCTGTCTGCCTGTCACATAGTGGTCTCAAGAAGATCTTACATGATGTTTTTGCGTGTTACCTTCCTTGATGAAAACTTTGAACCTCAGAATTCGACGAAAACACGTTAAGGCTGAACGATTGATCTCAATATTGTCCTTGACGCGCATCTGTAAACATCGAGATCCAGGAAGGAATCCAAGCAAATCATCACACGTGCAAATCTTGATGGAGAAAAAGAAAATAATGGAAAGTTACGTTATACTATAGATCATTGGAGTCTTGTGTGGTTGCTTATGTATATAATTATGCGATTGGACACACCAGCTGTTCTTCATGAAGAGGACCATTTCAATCCTTTAACAAGTGCGATCGCAAATTCTCCTTTGCTCTATTACAAATTTCCTGATTGGCTGATTATTCCATGCATGCTAGTAAAGACCTCCTCTCTTTCACTCTTGTCGTCTTCTTCATTTCCCATCGTATTCTGTTGGTACTGAGCTGGTGCATACAAGTACAGAATCACATGTAGAAGTATGGAGTCGGTCTTTGTGAGAGTGGCACGATTGCATGTCGTTCAATGTTAGTGGTAATGCCTTGCGTTTCAATCTGATTAGATAAATTAGTGCCCGAGAGCCCGGCTCGATGTCTCACGTGGAATATAGAGGGATCTTTACTTTAGTTAACGCTCCATGCATCGAGCAAGAATGTATACAGCGAATTCATAGTGGCTAATGCTGACGAAAGAGAAGCCAAGAATGAAACCTTTTTTTCTATTGAACAGCGAGCAGGCTTCGCATGGCATGCGTATGAAACGTGAAAAACAACGAATTAAAGCAAGAAGAATCCCTCCTCCTTGAAACAAACAAAAAACTGGGAGAAGAGTAAATGAAGCATTGTATCACTGCCAATTTTAATTGAATTTCCTCTCTTCACCGATATTTTATCAGAAAGCATCTATTGTGTTAATTGACAGCTCGTACTATCGCAGCAAATCCGTATTGCACCATCTTGATGTACTGAGATAGTAGCAGGTATTTCAACAACGAATCGTCAATGCAAAACGTCCGGTGCTCCTGTTGTCTTTTATTGGATCCTGACGACAGAGGCCGGGAACCCTGAACTCCAACAGCAAGAGCCAAGGGACTTGGTGGATCCTTCCATCTCCCCTCCCACTTCGACGAGAAAAGGAACACATCGTTATCTCCTCCCTTTTTCATCAGTTCTGTTTCCCACTCCACCCTCTTAAGTAGACTAAAGATCAGACGCGGCTACTCCATCCATTCATCCATCCATCCTCAACATGTCGGACAATGGGATGAATCGTCTGGCGAATCCATTCCCAGCGCTCGTGATCTCCGATAATGACGCAAAAGAATTGGAGGCGCTCTCGAAAGTATTTGTACAGCGCACCATATCCCAATATGAGCAATTTCTGGATGAAGAACGCGGTCAAGTGGATATGAAACGGTGGAAATCTGTCAAAGAACGCGGCGATGTCTGTGCGTATGTCGAACGATCGGATCATATTGGCATTGATTCGCCGCAGAACCCGGCGATCCCAGTCTGTTTGATCGCTGGAACAATGGAAGGCGATCTGGATGACGCCATCTACGGGTTCGTTTCGGCCACAATGGACGCCATGCGTATCAAAACTGCGTATGCCGAAGATCAATTCGTTCGTGCTGCAATTCTCACCACACTCATCAAACCGATGACCGCTGAACCCTTCCGGACACTGCTCATTAAATGGGCGGAAAAGGGGCGCCCGTTGCCTGTGCGTGCAGTTTTTAAGAACCGTGATTTTGTGTACATGGAAGCTACGGGTGTGGAGCATTTGCGTAATGGTGAGCGTGTGGGTTTTCAATTACTGCACTCGGTGCAGTTCCCAGAAACTCCCGAATTAGAATCTGTGGTCCGAGGCAATATGTCGATCTGTGGGCTGGTGCGACAAAAGACCAAGAACGAGATTGACGTATATATCCGCGGATATCTCAATCCCGCTGGTGGATTGGAACGCGCTGTGGCCGTGAAATCAATCTCCAATGGTCTGTTGTCGGTCACGAACGTTGTTTATTGCGCACAAATGCGAAAACTCACGTGGCGCATGCGACAGCGAAGTTCTATCCTCAACCAAAGCAATCCCATCGAAGAAACATTGGAAACTCTTTGTGGCAGTTGCAGCAAACCACGATCAACCCGCTATGTGAATATTGGCAAAAGGGGAAAAAGCACATGCAAGATATGTTTCCAGTATACGTGCTCCAGTTGCAAAATAAAAAAGAGCCTGATCTTCATCGAAGGCGAACGGCTTTCATATCGGACAGTGTCATTTTGCAGGCATTGCGTGAGCGATGCATTGGAAATGAAAGCCGCAGATGTCGCGCGAGAAGAATTGCTTGCGACCGACTGTGTGAGTTGGAACGAAAAGTACGATTCCTCCGGCACGGACCAGCATTCTTTTGAGGAATTGTGATTATATTTTTATTATTTATAGAGACGTGCAGGTAGTCAAGACCTCCATAGAGAAATCAAAGAAGCAGGTGATGAGTATGGTAGATGTATGGTTGTTAGGCTATTGGATGATCACGCCGACCAAGGTCAGTGATTACGATGTGAATGAAATGCATGCTGTTTGTCGTGCTTTTTTTCTTCAGCCCTATGTATTCGTATTATGAATGGAGGATGAGGCGCTGACATCCTCGCGTGAGGAGAGCAAACTTCTCTTCTGACGTACTTCAACAACTCAACATGCCCTGCCTGGTCTTTGACATCCTGCAAGCAATTTCAAAACGGAGATACCACTATGAAATGGGATGTAATCACATGATTAATCGATCTCTATATCTTTCAAGGTGACATGTCGCCTAGTTGCTACCATAGTTTTTACCAACTGTAAGTCCATTCGCCCTTATTTCACTCCTTAGTACGACAGAAAGCCCAACTCAGCGTCTTCCGGCGCCGAGCGTGCGATATGATCGATCATTCTGGGCACCATGCGTTGGTTGAGCGTATTCCATCCCATGGACAAGGTCTCGTCATTGCTACCAGTCCAGCAATGCCCAAAGCCTTTACCCTCTCTCACGCCATATTCAATCGATCCATTGTAGTATGGATCCCGAGTTTGCTTCAAGAAATCTTCTAAATCATACACGGCGTCGTTCAAGTAGTAGCTATCGGTCACGCCGACGTAGACATGGAGCTTGTTGACGAGTTTCTCACCCAGTTTGGTGGTATTCACATTCCACTCACGCTGAAGCTTAGCGCGCATATCGAAATTCGCTTCCCAGTATTCAACAACATCATGGTCGATCTCACCCGTGAGTTTGTCCCAAATCTCTGCGGGATACCCATCCGTGGTATTCAACGGCGAGTAGACGGCCTGCCAGGCATCCCATTGCCCACCAGATCGACCACGTGAGCCTAGTACCATTTCATGGTGATTCTCTTCTGCCATGGTCTCTCGAACATGCCCCAAATAATCGCGCCTTGCACCTCGATCTTTGACAATCCAGTCTCCATGTGTATAGTAGGCGTTGGTATCCTCCAGCAGGTTCACGATCTGGAAGTTGCGAAAGTCGAATGAGTCTGGACAGAATGACCAGCAGCCATTGTACTCCTCAGGGTAAAACACTTGCACCGCAAAAGACTCCCATCCACCTGTCGAGCCTCCATACATCGTACGTGCCCAACCCTCCCCAATACCGCGGAATTTCGTTTCCAAATACGGCAGGAACTCGTATGTGATGGCATCACCATACGGCCCAATATTGGCGCTATTGACCGCGTACGAGTCGTCATAGTATGGGTTTGCGTGCTGCAACTGCACGATAATGCCGCGTTTGTTCGTGAATGCAGCGTTTGGATCCTCTGATGTCCAGTTCTGGTACAGATAGTAGCCGTACCAGTCACTGGATGAGGTGTCCTCGTCGTTTGTGGGTGGTGTCGATTGGTAGTCAAATTCAAAGTCACGATTATAGTGCGTATGGTAAACAAACAAAGGGTACTTGATGTCTGCTGTCGACTTGTCATAGAATTTGTGAGGAAGCAGCACCCACGCCTTCAGGAACACATCCACACCCCAAAATTCTGACAGCATTGGACTCCGAAACTTGACATGTTTGAGCAATTCTTCTGTTTCTTCGACGTCTGGCACCGGAGGTTCTACTTGATCGATAGTGATATCCACGAAGGAAGAAGGCGAAGGCCCAAATTTCACGAGTTGCGGGACACTGAACAATGTGCCAGGAGCAGTTAATACACCTCCATCGCTTTCAAACGTGTTCATACCTGGCAGCCAGAGTTGTTGGCCATCCGATCGGTTGTAATGTACGTATGGATGCAGCACACCCTGCACCCAGTATTCATCGGCAGGGATATCCTCCATTAAGAGCACCGGATAGCCATGCGACAAACTTCCATTGATCTCACGCGTTTGTCTGTCTGGGTGAAAATCATAGACGTCGATGGCAAACACTTGTTGGGTTTCCTTGGAGTCGTCGATTAAGAACCGCGGTTGGTCCTCACCCTGAGGGTCTTCTACAGCCGTTTTCTTGGCAATACAGACCAATAATCGGCCAGTAACAGGACCAGCATGCACTTCAGACGTGAATGTAAACCGGAAGCGAGGTGAAGTAGCACCAGATGCATCGCCATTGAACAGCGAGGCGTTCCATGAATACAGCACGATGACCGACACAACCCACAATAGCACAGTAAACCGTCCCCATGAGCAGCGCAGTTGTCGGCGTAACCATCGAGTAACTGCGGAGCTTTTGTCATCGCGATGCACACGCAAAAGCACTGCTGGTGGCTGTTCAATTTCAAAAGACTCGGTACGGCTTTTCGAAGCTTCCGGTGTAGATCCCGGAATCAACGCAGTGCGTTCACCATCAGTGGGTTGCGGCATCAAGACTCGCTAGCAAGTGAATATGACAATGGCAGTGGTGTTGAGGCTGGAAGGTTGGATAATTGAAGAATAATCGGTTCTTTCTTTGAGAAAGAAAATCCGCTTGGAGCTGCTGGCTGTGTGCAGTTTTAGCTGGTCAAAGCAATTGTTCTTTTTTTTTCTTGAGATGCTGATTGGCTAACGGACAACACGTCAGTATCAGGATTTATATCTGTTTATAAAGGGTATTAATTTATATTATGAAATACATTTTATTTTTTAAGGAATGCTAGAAAAAGAAGTATAAAATATAAAATATCACATGTATCAGAATAAAATGATTTTAGGCGGGAAATTGTCGCGCTCCTTCCATGAATTCCAATGCCAATCAGCGCCTGAAGATTGTTCAACACCGGCATGTCGTGCTTGACCATGTGAGCTCGCTGCAGAGAGCAAAAAGAGAAAAATGGGTGGTCGCGCTGATCTTCTGGCTATATAACTGACCATTGGGGAGCATCGGTATTACGCTCTGTCGAAGCAGTACTGCAGGCAATTCGAATCAATCACGCAGCTGAAGCCAAGCAAAAGCCTTCGAATAAAGAAACGTGAACCGTATAATGGATTTACATTTTCACTTGTATACATTCAAATGGTTCTGTTGGATTTGTGATCGACCTAGAAAGTCCTACCATTTTGGAATTTCACGCATTATTTTTTTGTTATTAGCTTTCTCTTTTTTTTCATTGCGTGCATTCACATCCAGCAACCGTGACAACGGCTTCCAAGCCAGCAAGTCCCAATTTGTAGTTCATACACAAACTCGTAGGACGGTTAAAGCAGTTGCGACCTTTTTGATGCTCCCAGAACCCCATTAGCTCACAGAAATCGGCGCATTTTTCAGTCTTGGTGGAATTATCAGCGTCCCACGGGGTCTCCTTCAGCACATGACCCTCGCGGATGCGTTTCTCAGAGATGCTGTGCACATGGATCTCCTGCACATGTTGCTCTTCTGATTCGTCGTCAGCGTATGTGGTTGGTGTGTGGTGGCTCTTATGGTGATGGTGGTGGTGATGTTTCTTGGCGTCCGATCCACTGGTGAGTGCGACAAAAGCGACGCACACGACAGACAACACAACGGAGAGCTTCATATTGGTGTATCGACGGACGTGAGAGCTGCTCGCTTGATTGATAAGGGGCGATTTTGCTGAATGGGGAGCAGTCGATGTGGATTCCTCCACTATCTGCAACCTGATATTTCTGAGTCGTATACCGGTTTTATCAGTTTTATATCGTTTTAGACAGGTAAAATATTTGTAAACTTTATTGAAATAATTGCACTTCGTGTAGGTATCCAATCGAGTGTGCATGCTTTTCTTGCAATGCATCTATCTGTTGGCCTTTATCCCCCATTTCTTCTATCGATAGAATACACTCTGACAGAGATATCTACTCCGCGGTTGTCTAGTCTAACCTAACTTTTGCTGGTTGAGTCAAAGTCGAACAAAAATCAGAAACTTCTCCTTAAGCTACTGGTACTTTAGTATGTTATATGATCTCTTGAGGTGATACATCAATAGGAACAGCAAGATTTGACGCTCTTGACTCTACAATGAATAAAGATTACTGCGAAAAACAGTACCAAACGTGCATTAGATGGAGATAAACGTGCATTAGATGGAGATTGTCGAGAACAAAGCACATACGTAAGATGTATCGACCAACCACAGGGTATTGGCAAATGATTTTGCAGTTTCTGCATGCTATTTGTGCTGGATTTTATTTCTTTTCAGCGAATGCACCTTTCTTCATTCGCGTCTTGCCATCTGGGACCGCCTACGTCCCTACACAATGGGCACATACATTGACATGTTCGATAGACGTGTTCAGCAAGAGTAAAGTGACGAAAGACGAAATAAATTCAGTCCAGACCCCACGTACAAAGATCACGCGTACGTAATTATACAGGATTTATTTTCTTTATTTACATAATATATCCATTTTATTTATAAATTTTTTGTGAAAGGGTATTTATTTTCAAAGGAGTTTCCTTAATACATCCAGTTCGAGGTCACGTAAAATACCACCAAAAAAACGGAATAAAATCATTGACTGCAATCTTCCACCTCCCATTCGAAAGCTCAGATTCCATCCATTATTGGCGACCCATCCACTAACAAGATCGCATATATATGCATAAATTGCTGTGTTGGATATGCTAGCTGATTTGTTTTACATCTTGGCATAGGATATGGATATACTTCTTTTGTACTTTCGTTGCTTTTGCTTTGTTTTGTTTTTAATTATGCGGTATGACCTGGTAATTTATTTTGGTCCATCCGTGTTACAGCAAAGACGTACCTAATGCATCAAAACCAGCTGTTTCGAGGAGATACATGTGGGAGAAAAGTGATAGCGGACGCACACAGGGCTGCGAGTGGATGGGGAGTGTAGCTCCTCGTGCAGAGGAGTCGGTCTACTGATTCATTACTGCACTGCTGATTCATTTGTGTCTCTCCACTCCCGCCAGCAGCTATTACTGCCAAGTTACGCTCATAATAGACGCGTATATGATGCGTTCACTTTCCTTCTCATCGCTAGCACTGGCAGCAGCAGCAGTAACGGCATTTGTCAACGCTGACACGTATTACGAAGGCGATGGCACAGCCTACACTCTCGGTCAACCGTCGTCAGGAAACTGCAACTTTATGGCGTACGGCGTTGGTGCCGAAACCAAATACGCCGCGATCAACGACCCGCAATGGAACGACATGCTCAACTGCGGTCGCTGCGCGGAGGTGTGGTGCACGGATTCAAGTTGTGCTGATCAGAGTAAGAGTGAAGTCGTCTACATTCTCGATCGGTGTCCGGAATGTGCCGAGGGCGACCTCGACTTGTCGCCGACAGTATTTGAGAGCATCACCGGCAGCTCTCCAAGCCGTTTGACGATCAAATGGAAGTTCGTAGATTGTCCTGTGTCAGGAAATATTCAATACTGCCTCAAGGGCGGTAGCAACGCCTACTGGACTGCTATTCAACCTGCCAACACTGTCAACGGTGTGTCGAGTATGACTATCAACGGTGCTACCCCTGGCATGGTAGATTCAGCCTATTACTTCTTACTGGATGGTCAGAGCACGACACAGACGGATCTGGGCGCTGTGACAGTGTCTATGACGTCTAGTACGGGCGAAGTCGTGACGGAGACTGTGAGTTTAACCTCAGGGTCCTGTACGACGGGCTCGAAGCAGTTTTCAGGTGGAGAGGGATCTTCGTCCAGCACACCAACGCAGACTAGCAGTGGTGGTAGCTCAACTACTACTACACCCACGACAACAACGCCATCGCCGACAACTGCAACGCCGTCATTGACGACTGCCACTCCAACTGTCACCCCCACGCCAATCTCACAGTCTTCATCCACGTCCTCCCAAGCAGCAGATAATAGTGAAGTGGAAAATAGAAGCAGCACAGCTACGTCCTCATCAGAATCATCCACCGTCGCCAATGACTTTGACACCTTGACGGATACTAGCGGCGATCAACCGGGCACAGTGAATGCAGCCGATGCTTCTGGTTCTGTGGCCGTACTAGGTGATGGCACGAGCGATGTGACGTCGACAACTACTGCATCCAATGAATCGGCTGGGTCTGGCAGCTCATCGGAAGAAAGTGTACAGAATGCCAACACGGAAACAGCAGACGGTTCCACCGGCACGAGCCCCGTCATCATTGCGCTCATTGTCTTGGGTGGCGTTGGCGTGGTCGCATTGGCAGTCGTAGCAGCGATGGCGACAAAGAAGAAGTTAGACGACAAACGCAACGACCGCAACGATGCGCTCATGGCACGATCTTTCGACAATTTCAACTCGCCCGTCCGTGTCACCAACAGCATCGCTGCTTTCTAAAGAAGTCTCAACATGTGTGTTTTCTTCCTGTCAGATTGGTGAACCTTACGATGCCCCCTTTTATTAAAGCCAAGAGGCCTACTAGTGGATTAAACTTATGCGTATGTGCGTGCGTGATGTGAGTATTAGAGCAGAATATCGTCGATTTGAGAGAAGAGGACGCTTTTGTCGTGTCACGTGAGCCAAATTTTTAGGATAAGAGCATGACAATGTTATCAACCCTCGTTGGATTATTATGGTTATAATCATTCGTAGCTCTTCGTGCTGTCACTTATTTTCATCCCCAAATTCACATTCTTCCTGTCTTTGTTCTGCCTTTCGGTGGGTTCGTTTATATCTCAAATGCCTTTCAAACCACAACGTAAGAACTGCAATGATCTTGCCCATCTGGTTTCGAACGCAACTGAGAAGGAATCTATATTCGCACATCCGCGTAGAAGTGCTTTTATACGTCAGAGCAGCAGATGAGAAACTCTGGATATCTTCCCTTGTTATTGGCTCGTAAAAGCCCGCCGGAAGAAGAGTGGAACGGTTAGCTTCATGCCACTTCCTCTCAGACAAAATTTTGGGCATCAATGCCACTCTCGAGCAATCCTGAAACGAGATGGATCTACTCTCCATCATGGGCAAACACGGAAGTTGTACGTGATCTATGCTGGTCTATTTTTCGATCTTCAAACCAGAAAACGCACTGGAGGAAGCAGCGCAAGACCATGCGCCATCACTTGTGGCGAGTGATGGTGCTCTGGATAATCACTACAATTCTATGTAGTATGGCCGATTCGTTGGTCACATCTACCGCATCCACGGCGGTCTATAATGGTCATGTTAATTCCTACTCACTGAGTGATCCTACCGAGGGCGTCTGTAAGTTCCACCATTTACTTGAAAATCCTAAAATCATGTATTCAGCACTCAACTCTCATCAATGGAACAACGGAAACCACTGCGGCCAATGTGCTGCCGTTACCTGCGTTGACTCGCGGTGTAATCGTCCAAGTGAGACAGAGATTGTCTACATCATCGATGAATGCACAAACTGCGATGATGGAGAGTTGGCGGTAGCTGCGAACCTCTTTTCTTCAGATAGCAAATCGAAAACGGGCATGAAGATTGAATGGCAGTTTGTCGATTGTCCCGTGAAAGGCAACATCACATACTGCTTCCGAGCCGATAGCTCGCCGTTCTATGTGTCCATCCAGCCCACGAATGTGCGCACGGGCGTGCAGCAACTCCTGCTTAATGGTAAAGCGACAAAGCTGGTGAATTGGGAGTATTATTTCGTCTGGAAGAGCGGTAATGACAACGCCACTGTGAATTTTAAAGACTTTACTATCGAAATGATTAGTTGGAATGGTGAACATGTTAAGGAAGCGCTGACAGTGGCGATGGATGGCACGACCAAGTGTGTGGAAGGGCAGGTGCAGTTTGCATCGACCGCAGCAATATCTTCGTCCATAGCGATGAGCTTCATGGCTTCATCTGATCACTCTTCTCAGTCGGAAGGTGGCAAAGGTGAGAAAAATGGTGAAATTGGCCACGAGGCAGATGATGATACCAATGGCAACGCTGCTTATTTTAACCCCTCAACAAACGCAAGCGCGAAAGACGACGAAAGTTCGGCTCGATTGAGTCCACCAAGCGATGCAGCGATGAGTAAGCCCCCCAAGCCCAGCGCTACCGTCAAGATCATCATACTGAGTATATTGGGGTTCCTTGGTATGGCCGTGTTTGTGGCGCTCGTAGCGCTCGTGCGCATTCGGCCGCAGTGGATGACCAAATGGGACATCTCGATGCAAAGCAGCGAGTCATCGGTTGTGGTGTTTTTGAGTGAAGACGTGTACTGGAATAGGAGCATGCATCGCCCAAGGCGTGCAGCAAGTGTTATTGTAGAGGATGGCAGTATCCAATATTTATGAGTGAGAGAAAATAACAAAGATCAGCAGTTGTCTGTGACCTGACTGTTAGCGTCATTTCGTCGAGACGATTTGGCATCTGATTGAGTTCTAGTCTTGTTTAGCATGTGTTTCTGGGTGACATCAGTCAATGTTATTGTACTATTACAATATTGTCTTGTTGACGTCTTTTCGTTTGAACGTCGCGATCATCAAAAGCTTACGCTAGAACTTCGTCACAGTCGTGCTCATCTACGATGGAAATCAACAACCGCCCTCTACTATCAGTCAATGGGGTCATGTGGCTTCACAGGCTAAATAAATAGAAGAGACTACTATGGCAGATAGCATCTGAGGTTTCTTACTGGTGATTACCAGGATATGGGCTAACCATGTGGACATGTTTCACGTTTGAAAAGTCGGTTGACTCTACATTCTTTCTTTCTCATTGCAACTCTGGCGGTCTTGGAAATCCGTATACTGTCATCGACTTGCATCCTTTCTTGAAAAGGATAGTGGAGAAAAGATCTCATCAAGGAGAATTGAAAACAAGTTTGTATGCCACCAGTGGGAGAAATGGGGGAATAAAGGTTAAAGAAGTCTCTCAGCACCCTAACGGCTTGAACGAGGCAAGCACGCTCATCCATCGCCCAACGTGTATGAGTCAGGTCCAGACGATTCGAAGCCACGACAACACCCAACGGAAGTTACCAAGACAGTGAGTTTCCATATCGAATACTAGAAGAACGTATCTAGACGAATGGCGTTTGAAAAAGCAAGAGGTACGTGCCAAATACTTTTCGCGGATGCAAAGGAGAACTCGATCCGGCAACCAAGAGCACTCTGAACAATTGACACTGGCAACTACCTGTATAAATTAATACATATCTAAACTGACCACATCGCTACAAATAGTATAAATATATTAATTACCTTTATAAATAAATATTTAAAGCAAATTTATAGCTTCCATTTAATGGCTACCTCTTCTCATCATCGAAACGTAGAAGCTGTTGAAAAGACACAAGCGTGGGCTCTTCAGTCGCCCCATCCATCAGATTTCAATCTGCACAGCAAGTTCGTTTGACATGCGTCACCGTCACGTCCTGAACACATTCGCCCGATAGGAATGAAGAGGTTCATCGCTCCTATAAGCACCAACTCACAGTGTCACTTTGCAAACCAAGTTGGCTTTCGTACGAGGCGATCTTTAGCAGACTGAGATAATATGCGACCGAATACGGCAGTGCAGTGTCTAAATGCGCTTGGTTTTGCGCTGCTACATCCCATTGTAAACGGTGAATCGTTCCGATTTGATTCTGGGAGCTCTACCAGTCAAGCCATGGATGGGAATGCAGGCGTGGGAGTGGAAGAATCAATCACACCTGCATCAACACCAAGCCCAAGTCTACCTGACTCAAGTGATAAACCAGATGACGATTCCGTGACGATAAAACTAGTAATCTTGAGTGTACTCGGCAGTGTTGGCATTATTATCGTTGTGATCTTGCTTGTGCTGATGAAAAACCGACGAGCAAAATTGAAAGAACAATCGAATAGCAATAACAACAAACCGCGTGATCCATTGGACAGCGCGTATCCGTATTTCACGCCGTTGCATGTCGTCACGCGATCGTTTTACGAGCTCGATACACCCACTGAAAAAGCAGACATTGCTGCATTGTAATCGCATGAGCGGGAAGGATGTAGGCATTCATGAGTAATTTATATACGTGCCGGCAAGTTCTTCGCCGCTTAGAGTTGATAATAACGCTTTCATTGCTTTCGAGTCCAAAAACTGTAGTGTAAGTTGCGCCGCTTTCACTTCGCTCTTCTGTGTGCCTGTGCAGGCTTCAAATGCTGTAATGAACTGTAGTAGCCTATGTTGCATATGCTCAAACACTGTGGCTTTCATGCAATATCCACAGCGTAGAGAGACACTTGGTTTTACTACACAATTATCTTCACTCTCTATTTTCGCGAGTTGTGTAGCCTTTTCCAATAAATACACCAATTGATGCTCCACGAGTCCCAAGCACAACCGTTGTACTTGCTCGAAAATGGAGATGAAGAGAACGCTGTTCAAGAAAGACCGACGGTGATTTGTTCTTGCTTTGCCCTCATAAATCAGATTCTGGAGTTGAACTACACGTGTGGGGAAATTTCTAAGTGCTCGCTGACTGGATGCGATGCTCTCCATCATGCATGAAATCATGCGAAGACCATCTTGGTCACTCAACGCCAGGACATAGCGTTCGAGACCACAATCAAGTGCATGTGGGATTAGAGACAACTTTTGCTGACACATATGCACTTCCTTATCTTCGTATTCGTCCACTCGGAGAAATACACTGTTAACGCGATGACTCTTCGTGAAGTGCTGTTGAATCTGACCAGTGATTGCATCCAACTTTACCTGCAACTGCATTAATAGGGAAGGGAACTCTGCAAGCTTCTTTGGGTTCTCGAAATCGACATCATTTTCAGTCTCGCGATCATTGATTAAACATCGAAAGCCTGATACTTTAGATGATTCCTCAAGCAATCCAAAATTGCTTCCATTCCGAAACGGTGCCACACGCGGAAACTCAATCCACGTCTGGAGCTCTTCAGCATTTTGCTTCGTCTTTAGCCGAATGGTAGTCCATTGCGTTCGAAACTCTGACATTTTTTCCATTAACTTATTCGCATTGGAAAGAGCACGATAAAGCTGGTAAAATGGATGAAAAGAGCTGGAATAGTGGTTTTGGAATGAAGTAAGGAGTTCGTGAATGCTTGGAGTTGACTCGCTTCCTTCATTATGCTGGCAAACAGAGTGATTTGACGATCCACTGTTCCTGCTCTCAGCTATGAGCACCAACGCAAGGAACAGAAGTTGTGTAACGGTTGATACTGACCGAAGTGGAGTTTCACTTTCACAATCAAGGTTTTCATGACTCAAAAAAAAGCCAGACAGGTCCGATTTCCCATGGCACAGTTTTGCGCGTAAGTTTGGTCCCATTGCCATCATGAATAAATCGATACACACTGACAACGATGCCAAAGGCAGTGCATTGTACAACTCATTATGCCGCTTCTTACGTGGCGTTAATCTGCAGACACACCCCGTTATTGGTAAATTTTCTCCCAGTACAACAAATGGATGGATCAACACTTGATGATTGTCTTTTTGACCGAACCCATCCAGTGTTGTATGATACCCATCGATCTGTCCATTGTTGTACTCGCTGGAGATCTTCCATTTTACTTGATTGCGTCGAAGAAACTCTTGGCGTATCCCGTGTTCCAGGGCTGGAAGTACGGCGAACAGAAACCAGAACTCATTACCACTTTTAATCAACGCTTGTATCGCTTTTCGAATGAGATTTACTCTTCCTCTTGGGAAAAACGAACTGTTTACCCACTTTTCCACGTCTTTTTGAGTGATTGTCTCCAATACCTCAGTCCAAGCATTGCTTCCATTCATCTGATTAGGGATAACAAACTGGTCATTTAAAATCTGAAGATCGAACAGTTTCGTAGCATCTTTATATTCTCGGGTAGTGAGTTCTGGCTTTACATATGGTGATACTGCGAGTATCAGCAGCATCGTTAAGCAGCCAAAGCACTTTGGTACATCAACTGGACAGAGGAATCCATGCCAGACCAAGTTACGCAAGTTTAGCCCTGAAGATGAAAATACTGTCTTCATCATGAGTAGCATACCATGCGGTAGGACACTTTTAAGCGTGTTGGACTGTAGGAGATCGCAGAGCGTCAGGTTTTTCTTGTCTGTCTTCAAGTTCGAGTCGGAAGTTGCTTCGTGCACTTTGTTTTGATGATACAGCACGAACAGCACTCGCTCCAGAATTGTGATCAAAATGACAAATGCCATGTAATATTCTCCCTCGTGGTCATCGAGCAAGCGAAGGAGTAGAGGAAGCTTGGTTCCATGTGGCAACACTTGTCGACTATCGAGCGGCCATTTCTTCAGTTCGAGACCAACTTCCACGAAAAAATGCTCCATGTGAATAGCTACCGCCCATATAATCTGTGTAGGTGCCACGCTAGGGCTTACGCTCAATAAAACAGCAATCTTGTTCCAATCAATATCCACTCGCAGATCGTCGTCAACTCTTCGTACATTCATGGAAGGCTGGTCACGCGCAAGTTGTGCAATTATAGCTCGCGGAAGCCGCCAATACGAATAAAGTGCATCGTACATCTGATGCGATAGCGATGGACGATAGCACAGTGCATCGTGATGCAGCAGCAAGCGCTGCATGGCCTTCATATCAACCTGTAGCATTGCCATCAAATTCGAGATGATAATCAACCCATTTGTCAAGTAGCTTCACTTTTATGACATGCTGTTTGATAATCAGTATGTGTGCGTATGGCACTATCACGAGGTAATGGTCAATTTGTCACTTGACTGGGTTGATTGACATGCACTCGTCAATTGGCTGCAAGTGGAATGAAAGATGATCAGCGTGAAGGCAACACAACAATTGCTGCTGCAGCGCGGTGTGTTGAGCTACCATCCGTCACTCTCAGCTCAAGTGTACGATGTACTGTATTCATATTGGCGACTTCCTCGAGCTACAAAGGCAGAATTAAGTTTGCGAATGCCACATATGGCACTCCATATTCAGTCTGACACATCAGAAAGCGCCGAGAAGGATGTTCATGTAGAGATAAACTGGAACGAAGTGGCTACTTTCCTTGAAGGAACAAGAGGCATAGCAGCGGTGACTCCAGTGGAGGCTTCGTGGGCGATGATTACCCAGATGAACCACCTTGTTACACATGCTATGAAAGAGATTGAGCATTACCCACTTGATAGGCGACGAGTATTGCCCCATACTGCCAAACTCCCGGAACTTATTCACTTATTGGATGACCACGTGGGCGAGTACTACATGGCGTTTATTATTTTGATTACAATTCTGGAGAAAGCGCTTTACGATCTACATCACCAGAATGAGACAGTCACCGCAAAAGCTGACAAAAAGAAAAACATGATTCTTCGTGATCTGCTTTATGCTGATACACTTACGCGAGTGCTCCCCGATGGTCTTGTGCGTTTGCTCAAGATTTTGTTCTTGCCATCGGGTTTGAATCTGCGTAATTTGGTTTGGCATGGCTTCCTTACTCCAATGGAAGTTCCAAAGTGTTTTGGCTGTTTAACCGTCGTGCTGATACTGACCGTCCGTGATTATCTGAAACCTCAAGACACTGTGCTAAGCGACCTTGAATTGCCGAACACATGTTACTTCGATGTTCATACATTTGACGACCGATTCGTGACTTCAGAAAGTATGCTGAAACTCCCGCTCTCTGAGAGAGAACTTGAACTAACGCTCAATAGCTCATTTATCCCCAAAGGACGGGTTAATCTTGTACGAAGAGCACTCACGGCGTTCATAACTGATCGAGATGAACTTTGGTTTCTGTTCGCACTACTGCCGGTGTTTGAGCACGCCATGCGAATCGAGTTTGTTCGTGCAAATCAAGCTCGATGGGGGATCTCTGGTGCCTATGGTCAAGCACAAATCGATGCGTACTACTCTACGTTGGATGGCTTTGGACAAAAACATAAACACCAGGTATTGTTGCATCCGATTGTAGTACCAGAGCAGGTGGAATCAAAAGACGATTCGTCTTGTGACATCAAAAGTATCAGTGAGTACTCTCCTATACCCATGGGTGAGCACCGATTGAATGCATTATACACCGCGATACCGATCGCGTCTCTCTCAGTGTGTCTGGATCTGTTTATGATGGCATCTGGTCCGAATCTGCGAGCAAAATTGTGTCATGGCGAAGCTGATTTGTCGACCCTACTCGCAAGTCCCGAATCGAAGCGGCCGGTTTCTACAGCGAGTCAGCTCTTTTTCCTAGCGTGGTTGCTTGTATGCGACAACGCGTGCAAGGATTCGCGCAATAGTGACACTGATTCATGTTTAAATAGACCTTCATCCACAGAATCGCCGACTACTTCCGCCATACAATCTCTCCAGTCCTTCCAAGAGTGCTATTCCTGCTCATTCCATCCATATTTCCAGCTTCATCGCGCTCTTGGACACGCAAACGAATTGGCATTCGACTTCTCTGCGTTTCGAGCAAGCTGGACTACTTGTCGATTAGAAGAGATAACGAAGGACGGCCAAGGCGAGTCTCAGAAGTGGATTGAGTTTCCACTTGTGAATCCGTTCAAGAACGGTGCGAAATTTGGGCTTATAGAGAAATCTTCACGATTGGCGGAGCTTCATACATTAGTCGACGGATCTACAGCCACGGTTGACAAAAAGTCTCCAGCACCAGTAAAACTTGCAGGATTTCCTGTGTTGCTAGCGCAGTTGCGGGCCAAATTGAATACAGTTATCGATCAAATTCAGTCCCATTTGGTAGCGAACCATCAAAACAGTAGTGTGTTCCTCCCAACGAAGGAGAAAGAAGCAGATTCACCATGCACAAGTGATACCAATTTTTCTCCACTTTCGCGTCCATTTGACCGAGAACTCGAGCGCTATATCCTAGCGTTGAGCGACCACGACGGACTTAGTGTGGCGGCATGCATGATGGAGAGCATCACATCCAGTCAGCGTGCTCTCAAAACGTTTTGTACTCGATTCATTCAACTTCAGCAACTCATCTACGAGAGCAAGGCGAGAACGAACCATCGTCGGTCATTCTTAAACAGCATCTTTTTTATGCCTGTCTTCGAGCAAGTCCATCGGTCGTGTTTGGCGCTCGTGGAACATCAAGTGATGTGCTTATTGGAAAAGGCTTTGTATCTCCAGCAAGAAGAGAGTGAGATTGAACACGATCGTGAAGAAAAAAAAGCAAGTCTTGACTACGGTTGCAGCAAATCCGTAGCGTTTGAGCAGGTGCAACGCAAGTTACTGCAGTTTATCACGGCGTTTGAAGGTTGCACAGGCAGCACTGAAGCCTCACAGAAAAGCGGGGAGAAAGCGCTACAATTAACTCTGCAATTTCTGGACTCCAAGGCTGTGAAAGCATTGTTTTGATCGACTTTTAAATGGAAGAAGCATAGCAATATAGATTAGAAAGGGACTTCAGCCCAATAGAACACACAGGTTGTGCACAATAGAGGCACAGAGAATTTAAGGCTATACAGGCACATGTAGCTATCGAATAAAATACTAAGGCAGCCATTCAGCGCGGGGGTAACAACGAGGATAATTCACTCTCCAATACACAATAGTATAGCTTCAACAGAGAATTCCTCTGGCCATAAACCATCGACAGAGAAGCAATCGGACAAGGACGAACCTTTGTTATGGTCATGAGTCCATTTCTTCACTAACTGCATGCAAAGAAAAGTTGCAAAACAGTCAGCAAGAATGTCGAACTCGAACCACAACCCAATCGCTCTCAACACAACAGTTCCCATAACCGAAAGTTTTCTCCTTCTATCATATTCTATGTCGTATAGAGAGCCGCAATATCTTGGTGGAATGAACGACGTTCGACATGAGGAGTGTAAGATCGAGAGAGAGAAACAAACTTGAACAGAGTCCACAGCAAATGCATCAGGCGCCTCAGATAAAAAAAAATGCAAATGGCGACAAAGGAAGAGCAAAATGAACTGCGTCCCACATGACGTATGGCCACTGAAACCCATCATTTCTTGTTCCTTTTGTTGTCAAAGGTGTCTGGCTTTCCATTGAGTAATCTCCATGCATGAGGAAAGAAAGGGGTCAGCAAACAACCTATAACACGCACAGAGACTAACCCAGCAGCTCCATTTGCTTAAAAATCCCCCGCCTTTAAGGAATTGCCAAAAATGAACCAAACACTATTCGCCCCACGCCTGTGTCTCCTGTCGAGAGGAAACGATTTTGTCTAGGGTTACAGGCAGTCCAGCAGACCACCTTCAGTTAATCGCAGCCATACGCGGCTGTATTCCACAGTCGCTCCATTCCCCCTTCAGCATCACCACTATACACTTACTATCCAAGTCAGTCCTATATGTACCGCGTTCTCCATCTCTCTCTCTCTCTTCCCCAGTCAACGTCCATTCATCATCACACTCCATGCGCTATCACTCGGATCAATTGCATCATCGGCCACATATGCATTTTCCCTCCAAAGAAGCGAAAATGAATTCGAAAAACACAAAATAGCAACACTAAAAACGATATAACTCTATAGAATGCCGTCACGGTATATATACCGTAGGATATTTTATTGTTGTAAAAAAACACGGTATATAATATATACTGTATAGACCAAATCACCCAAATTCACCTTGTACCGCTTGGACTTTACCTAATTAATACAGTATTACTCATAGTTACCTAATTTTTTCATTATTTTTTCTAAGAAATGGGTAAAATTGGGAGGTTAAATCTTGCAATTACAGCAACTAAAAAGTCATTTTGCCAAAGTTCCCATCATTTACCAACGTTAGATATACACCCTCTTTACTAACTSACACTABATACACGTACGAGAGTCAAGTGCAACCAGAAGCCTTCAAATCAAAAGATCACTACCAAACGCAAACGCGAAGAAGACGCCTCCACGGTCAATAAGGATGGACATCCATCT